>LR750214.1:27270-261334 GCA_902729485.2 Mus minutoides | reverse complement strand
TTTTTTTTTACAGTCAAGATTTTATCCTCTTCCCAGTCGACCCTCTGTTCCACATCCCAAACCTCCCCACCCAGCCCCTACTCCACCAGACCTCCCCACTCCCTGGGGCTCCAAGTCTCTCGGGGAATTAAGTGCATCATCTCTGAGTCCAGACTGGGCAGTCCTCTGCTGTATATGTATTGGGGGCCTCATATCAGCTGGTGTATGCTGCCTGGTTGGTGGCTCAGTGTCTGAGAGATCCTGGGGGCCCAGGTGAGTTGAGACTGCTGGTCTTCCTCTAGGGTCCCCCTCTTCCTCCATCTTCCAGTTTTTCTCTAATTCAACCACAGGGGCCACCAACATGGTACTCACTAATAAGTGGACATCAGACAAAAAAGTACAGAATACCCAGGATAAAATCCACAGAACTCGAGAAGGCTAACAAGCTGAAGAGCCCAAGTGAGGATGCCTCAATCCCACTTGGGAGGGGGAAGGAAGCAATCACAGGAGGGGGGTTGGGGAGGGAGGGAGGGAGGGAGGGACCAAAGCTATGATTTTAACAACTGTATTTGCTATTGCCAACTATAGGAATCAAACAGACTTTTTGGCTAAATTGAGTTTTTGTTGTGGCTGTGGTTTGAATGTGAAGTGGCCTTCATAGGCTCTTGTATTTGAACACTTGGTCTCCAGGTGATGATGTTGTTTGAGAGGTTTGTGAAGCCTTGGGGAAGTGGAGCCTTGCTACAGGAAGTAGGTCACTGGGGATGTCCATAAAGTTTTAGAGCCTGACCCTACTTCCCATTCTTGCTCTGCTTCATGGCTGTGGGTGAAGTGCACCCATTCAGCCTCTGACTCCTCTGCCCAGCCCTCCCTGCCCTGATGGATTGTATCCCCTGAGAGTGAACACTACAGTAGATCCTCCTTCCTGAAATAATGTACCATCCATGTGCTGATGTTGTCTTTCCAAATGACAGAAGATATTCAGTTTTACGTCAGACGGTCAGAGGACTAATTGTGGGGAGAGGTGGGCTCCGTCCTCTCTGAATGGAGCAAGAGAATCTTACAGCTCTTGGCAATCTTGTGTAAGCTGACTGCAGCCTATGCTATCTGGGTTCCTGAGTGGGAGGCTGGAGCTGGATGGGAGGAACAGTCGAAAGGAACATGGAGGCTAGGACAAAGACACACATTGTTCAAGGCTCCAAGGTTTAATACTTAGAGTCTTAGCTTATAAGATGGTTTGCCCATCTACCCTGCCAGTGTGTTCCTGGGCATCTGCCTCCATCTTGAAGACTGTGTGCAGGAGGCGTCTTGTCCCCGGAAGCTCTGGGCAGGCAGCAGGGTCTTGGAGCAGGGTAGGGCTAGTTGGCGTAACAGTAGAAGCCACCCAAGTTGGAAGGTGACTCCCGCAGGTGATGACAAGGTCTGACCCAGCCTACTTCAGGCTGGGAGGAAGGGGAAATATAATAAATATATTTAAATTATTATATTATAAATATCTTATTATAAAAATATAATAAATATATTTTTATTATATACTTATTCCCTAAGTATATAATAAAAAAATAGCTGGACTGAGACATAAAATTTATTTATGCTCCATAGTCCTTCCTGGGAGTTATGGTGGCTGGTGGCCATGCCTGGTTTAGGAATTCTCAAATTCCGAACTACTCTTATCCATCATGGAGGAATATATGCAGCTTGTTTGTGTTTATTTTGGCAAACATGGCTCTGTGGTATATTGTTAACAAACCACGGTCTCTTGGCGTATACCTCTGTCTTAGATTGATATAGTTCCGGAATCTGGTTGCCTGTCATTGGCTGACCGGCCCTCATCGCACACTTTGTTCCCAAATCAGACCAAAGCCATGATATATACTCAATATGCTTCTTCATAATGATGGATTTCTGCTGCCTGCATTTTGCTGGAAGTGAGCTGCATGCCTCCTGGAGTCAGGCTGCCAATTTATGAATGCATAACAGTGCAAATTTTAATGCTTCACTAAAGAGACATAGTTTTAAATCTTATCTCTTTGTCTATTTTCTAGGATAAGAATTACATAAAATTTTATATCAATTAGAAGCATCTTTGAGGCCCAGTTTTCTGGGCTTGTTTATGCCAATGCTTGAAATGATTCCAACACTGAGTTACGAATTTAGAAGTATCTTAAAGGCCTAGTCTTCTGGGCTGCTTTATGCCATGTGTTGCTATTTGAAACGACTCCAATTCTGAGCAACCAAATTAAAGCTAACTTTCTTGTAATAAATGTTATACCTTTTTGATCATGCCCACTAATTCATAAGCCATTATTCTATGACCAAGACATGCAGAACATATTTACACCTTTAAAACCAACCAGAAACCAAATTAAGTGGCTACACAAGTCTTATAAATTTAAACCAATCAGAGAATTTTACCTTTTCTAGCTATAATATCAAGATAAAAAAGCACTTTGTCATTTGCTAAACACAATAATCACAATTGTAGAAATTTTTCTAGGAAAAAACCAACTCTCAGCTTTTTTGCCTTAGAACTAAGAAGCTGCAGACTCCTTTTAAAAACAGTTTTTCAGCAGGAGCTTCCTTGCTGTATGTCACTCCTGGCTACAGTGCAGGGCAAATTAGCCTCTGCTGTGTAAACTGAGACTAAATCAGCAGATAAAGTTTTAACCATTTTTCTTTTTCAACATGAAACATAAAATAACAGTCAGTCATTCAGATAACAAAACAAAAAACATACATGAATTGACACGTGGACAGGTTGATGCATCAAACATAGACAATACAAAGACAGTAGAGAACTTCTCCTGTAGGGACCAGAGATTTAACAGGGCATCCCAGATTTCTCTCTGTCCCCGGGAGAGTTATTTTATTTTTAGAATTTTACTATTTTTATTTTATTTTATATTTTTAAGCCCTACTCCTCTCACCTAAAGCAGTTCTTGACTGCGGACAAATGCCTAAATTCGTTTTCATTCCCATTTTCCACTGTCAACCCCTAGCTGATATCAGCGCTGGGCAGACACTGAGCCAGTCTAGCCCATATCCCTTTGCATCTACCGCAACAAATTTTAAAAAGTAAAATATAAAGCCAGCGCTAGCCATGTACACCTGTTGCTCACCGTGCTGGATACATCTTCTTAAATTTTTCCTGTAGAGCTGTGCACCAAGACAGTGCTCTCTCAGTTTATCCACCCATACTCAGGTTGCTGTTCGGGGATCCCATTCTGTCCTGCGGCCTACTCTATCTGGGTTCCTGAGTGGGAGGCCGGAGCTGGATGGGAGGAATGGTGGAGAGGAACATGGAGGCCAGGACAAAGATGCATGTTGTTCAAGGCTCCAAGGTCTTAGCTTATAAGAGCGTTTGCCCATCCACACCGCCAGTGTGTTCCTGGGTGTCTGCCTCCATCTTGAAGACCTCCTTGAAGCAGGTGTCTTGTCCCAGGAAGCTCTGGGCAGGCAGCAGGATCTTGGAGGAGGGCAGGGCTAGTTGACATAACAATAGAAGCCATCCAAGTCAGAAGGGGACTCCATGGGTGATGACAAGGTCTGACCCAGCCTACTTCAGGCTTGGGGGAGGGGAGGGTACAATCTTGGAGAGGTCTCTTCTTATAGGGGCTTGGAAAAAAATCTAAAGCCTTGGAACCAACAGACTTTTTGGCTGAAACAAATTTTTGTCATGTCTATCCCTAGTAGTTTGAAAGGGAAATGTCCTTCATACACTCTTGTATTTGAATGCTTTGTCTTCAGTTGATACTGTTGTATTCCTGTGTGAAAAGAAATGCAGTTTTTAAAATCACTATTGCTCTGTGGTACACCTTGAGGTCAGGGATGGAGACTCCCCCAGAAGTTCTTTTACTCTTGAGAATAGTTTTCACTATCCTGGGTTTTTTGCCATTCAAGATGAATTTGGAAGTTGCTCTTTCTCTGAAGAATTGAGTTGGAATTTTGATGGGGATTGCATTGAATCTGTAGATTGCTTTTGGCAAGATGGCCATTTTTACTATATTAATCCTACCAATCCAATTCCATCTTCTGAGATCTTCAATTTCTTTCTTCAGAGACTTGAAACTCTTGTCATACAACTTGCTTAGTCACACCAAGATATTTTATTTTATTTGTGACTATTTTGAAAAGTGTTGTTTCCCTAACATCTTTCTCAGCCTGTTTATCCTTTGAGTAGAGGAAGGCCACTGGTTGAGTTAATTTTATATCCAGCCACTTTGCTGAAGTTGTTTATCAGTTTTAGGAGTTCTCTGGTGGAATTTTTGGGGTCACTTAAATATACTATCATATCATCTGCAAATAGTGATATTTTTACTTCTTTCTTTCCAATTTGTATCCCTTTGACCTCCTTTTGTTGTCTAATTGTTCTGGCTAGGACCTGGAGTACTATATTGAATAGGTAGGGAGAGAATAGACAGCCTTGTCTAGTCCCTGATTTTAGTAGGATTGCTTCAAGTTTCTCTCCATTTAGTTTGATGTTGGCTACTGGTTTACTGTATATTGCTTTTGCTATGTTTAGGTATGGGCTTTGAATTCCTGATTTTTCCAAGACTTTTACCATGAAGGGGTGTTGGATTTTGTCAAATGATTTCTCAGCATCTAATGAAATGATCATGTGGTAGTGATAAAAACTGCATGGAACTGGTACAGCGACGGACATGTAGATCAATGGAATAGAATTGAAGACACAGAAATGAACCCACACACCTATGGTCACTTGATCTTTGACAAAGAAACTAAAACCATCCAATGGGGGTGGGGGGGACAGCATTTTCAACAAATGGTGCTGGTTCAACTGGCAGTCAGCATGTAGAAGAATGCAAATCAGTCCATTCTTATCTCCTTGTACAAAGCTCAAGTCCAGGTGGATCAAGGAACTCCACATAAAACCAGAGATACTGAAAATTATAGGGGAGAAAGTGGGGAAAAGCCTCGAAGATATGGGCACAGGGGAAAATTCCTGAACTGAACACCAATGGCTTGTGCTGTAAAACCAAGAATTGACAAATGGGACCTCATAAAATTGCAAAAGTTCTGTAAGGCAAAGGACACTGTCAGTAGGACAAAACAGCAACCAACAGTTTGGGAAAAGATCTTTACCAACCCTACATCTGATAAAGAGCTAATATCAAATATATACAAAGAACTCAAGAAGTTAGACTCCAGATAACCTAATAACCCTATTTAAAAAATGGGGTACAGAGCTAAACAAAGAATTCTCAACTGAGGAATACTAAATGGTTGAGAAGCACCTAAAGAAATGTTCAACATCCTTAGTCATCTGGGAAATGCAAATCAAAACAACCCTGAGATTCCACCTCGAACCAGTCAGAATGGCTAAGATCAAAAACTCAGGGAACAGCAGATGCTGACGAGGATGTGGAGAAAGAAGAACACTCCTCCATTGCTGGTGGGATTGTAAACTGGTACAACCACTCTGGAAATCAGTCTGGCAGTTCCTCAGAAAATTGGACATAGTACTACTTGAGGACCCAACTCTACCACTCCTGGGCATATACCCAGAAGATGCTCCAACATGTAATGAGGACACGTGCTCCACTATGTTTACAACAGCCTTTTTTATAATAGCCAGAAGCTGGAAAGAACCCAGATGTCCCTCAACAGAGGAGTAGATACAGAAAATGTGGTACATTTATACAATGGAGTACTACTCAGCTATTAAAAACAATGACTTCATGAAATTCTTAGGCAAATGGATGGAACTAGAAAATATCATCCTGAGTGAGGTAACCCAATCACAAAAGAACACACATGGTATTCACTCACTGATAAGTGGATATTAGCCCAGAAGTCCAGAATACCCAAGATACAATTCACAGACCACATGAAGCTCAAGAAAAAGGAAGACCAAAGTGTGGGTACTTCGGTCCTTCTTAGAAGGGGGAGCAAATTACCCATGGGAGGAAATACAGAGACAAAGTGGAGCAGAAACTGAAGGAAATGCCTTCCATAGACTGTCTGGAGATCCATCCCATATACAGTTACCAAACCCAGACACTACTGTGGATGCCAACAAGTGCTTGCTGACAGGAGCCTGTCTCCTGAGAGGCTCTACTAGTGCCTGACAAATACAGAGGTTGATGCTCTCAGCCAACCATTGGACACATTGAGCACAGGGTCCCCAGTGGAGGTGCTAGAGAAAGGACCCAAGGAGCTGAAGGGGTTTGCAGCCCCATAGGAGGAACAACAATATGAACCAACCAGTATCCCCAGAGCTCCCGGTACTAAACCATTAACCAAAGAGTACACATGGAGGGACCCATGGCCCTAGCCGCATATGGAACAGAGGATGGCCTTGTGGGACATCAGTGAGAAGAGAGGCCCTTGGTCCTGTGAAGGCTTGATATCCCAGTGTAGGGGAATGCCAGGACAGGGAAGCGAGAGTGGGTGGGTTAGAGAGCAGGGTGAGGGGGGATGGGATGGGGGGTTTTTCGGAGGGGAAATGGGGAAACAGGATAACATTTGAAATGTTAATAAAGAAAATATCTAATGAGAAAAGTAAAAAAAAAAAAAAAAACTTACAAAAACAGGAAAAGAGAAGCAAATGCTGTCTTGGCTGTGAAGAACAACAACAACCAAAAATGTGTTTTCAAACTAAGGATCCCTAACTTTTGCCCTAGCACATCATCAGACTCGAACAAATACTCAACAACACTACTGCCTGGCCTCCAGGGGCACAGTCAGTTCAGGGAAATAATGCAAGAAGCTAGCATTTTTTTTTTTTTTTTTTGAGATGAGAAGGAAAATGTTTGGGCTAGTGGGAAGTCCCATGTCTGCATTTCTGAGTAACAAATACATCTCTATTTACATCTGACCCTGCATGACCAGGGCGCACTCCCGACTGATGTTGCTAACATTAAGACCCACCCTGCAAACCCACTGAGCAGGGCTTCCTTGGGTTTTGCTGTTGCTGTTGCTGTTGCTGTTGCTGTTGCTGTTGCTGTTGCTGTTGCTGTTGCTGTTGCTGTTGTTGTTGGTTGGTTGATTGGTTGCTGTTGTTGTTTTTTTTTAATCTCAGAAGGCATGATGCGGTGAAAAACATGTCCTAGTTCTCAGAGTTGAGTTCTGCTCTCTCGGTGCCCCCAGTTTGAGTTCTAGATGCAGAGATGATCATATCAGCGCCCTGACAGTTCATTATTTGCTGACTGACACTATTTCATCTCAAGAGTCCCTGGGCAACCTAAGAGTACCGCTTTTAGGTCAACCTCTGGGCTGTTTTCTCCTCTTCCCTTGACTCCCCTTCAAGGGCTCCAGATGAGGCGCAAGGTATGCAGCATTTGTACATCATGTGGCCTGCATCTCGAGAGCTGATACCACATGTGTTTCCCACCCTGCCTCTTGGGAGCTGTGGGCTCACAATACCCTGTTCTCTGCAGCTTCCATCCTCAGAGATGACCTCTTACTGCAAACCTTAATTTAGCTTTTAAAAGTTTGTACCACAGGTGATGGAAGAAAATATATTTTATCCAGTTCTCATTCTCTCTCTCCTACCCACCTTCCCTTGCTCCCTCCCTCACCTCACAAACACACAAAGTTTGGAGAACAGTATTTAACAGATACTATACTCAGTGTACTTTGATCTAATGTCAAAGCTTATATTTCCCCTTTACACACATAGAATACTCCCTTCTTTTCCTTAGTACTTAGCTCAAGTTTCAGCATGTGACTGGTTACTTAACATCCCTCACTTGGTCCTGGTGGACTCTAGATTTCCGTAGGGTAGAATCTGTTCTACCAGGACAGACCTCCAGAATACACAGGACATCTGGGTTTTCAGATCNGTGTGTGTGTGTGTGTGTGTGTGTGTGTGTGTGTGAAACATTTTACCAACTGATCCTCTGTTCAGAGGCTGGTTGGAATTGTTCTGAGAAGGCCTTGCTGTGTGGTATAGACCAGGGTGGCTCAAACTTGCAATCTTGCCTCAGTCTCCTAAGTTCTGGCATGATAGACAAACACCAGCATGCATGGCCAAAAAGGTTTTAAATTTTCATATTTTCCAGTTAGAAGTTATTAAAAATATTTTCATACTTAGGTGAATAGACCTTTATACATTATTAAATGTTCATATTTGATAAATGCAATGAAGTTCTTTTTATTCACCATACTCTTAACTGGAATTTTATGTTTCATTTTAAATTGTATTTAAAGTCAGGAGAAATAGGAAATAGATTTTTATTTTATTGTCTTTACTACTTCCACACTATACTCCTTTAATTGAAAGAGCTTTTTTCTACAGCAAGCCTTTGGTAGTTTTTGCCTTGTTTTTTTTTCATTTAAAAACCTTAAACTAGTTTGACAAAGTATCTGTTTGAAAAGTCTGATCTTTGGGCAATGATTTCCAGTCTAAGTTCTGCTGGCAGAGTCACTGACTGTAAATACAAAATTTCTAATTGCTTTACTCCTTAAGAGTTCTTGACGTTAAACAAGGAGAGTTGCTTAAACAAGATGTATAATCTGCATGGACGCTCTAATAGTTCCAAAAAAGAAATAGCATCAAGTACAATACAGAATCTCTGATAATTTGGAGGAGAGACCCTCGTTAGAGGTGATGGACAGTTGAACTATGGTGTCACCCACTACCACCTAAGGTGTGTGTCCTCAGAGTTTCAGAAGGGCTCAGTGCCCTTGCTTTGGCTCTTGTCCCTGCTGTCCTTGGCCTGTGCCTTTAGAAGAATGGGTTGACATCTCCCTTTAGTCTCCAACTTTGAACATTCGGTGTGGCCTGACTCCTCACTGATTTTAGCGTGTTAATTTTATCTTCCTTCCTTTCTGTAGCTCCTTTGTTCTTTCTCCTAACCCCCTTTAAAGCCAGCTCCGCTCATCCCATCCTTCAGCTTGGTTTGGTATGTGGCAGGTCAGTTCACTGAGTTACTGGCCATAGATTTAATTGCATTTTTCCTGAGGTCATGCTGTTTCAACAGGGTTGCTGCCTGAGGAAGTAGAGCCAGTTCTTTGAGGCAGAGCCTTACGAGAACAGGCTCAACTTGTGGATGGGCATTTGGTCTGGTTGTATTGCTGAATCCTGGGTAGCTGAGCAAGGCGAGGGCAAACTTGGATGCACACAGTAGGACAAGGATTGCCCCTACCTGAATGAGTTGGTCACAGGAGGCCACTCTGTCCTACCTGGAAGCCAAAACTATTTCTCAGTTCTTTCTTTGTACTTTTATCTTTGTACTGATGTTGCTGCATTAAACACTCCCCCTGCCTGGGGACTTCATGGGATGGTGGGAAATTTCCCAGAATCTTGGATCACTGCGAACGGACTGGCAAACATCCAGGTCCAGAGATAGCCCAGTGACATGAAGTTGAGGGTGTGCTGCCTGCAGCAGAGCGTTCACCCCACCCTCAGCTTGCTATGCCGAGTTCCGATGCCTGACAGTGAACCCTCTGCAGCAGTGAAGTCACCACGCAAAGCTCAGCCCGCCTCAGACCACAAAGACGATTACTCCCCAGAGGTAACTGAAAAGGGAAAGCTCCATGTGTCTCATATACTGCCAGCTCCACTCTGAAGAAGATTTAATGTGTGATATGAAGCCTTTCTTCTCTATTAGACTTGGCTTGAGTGTATCACATCTGCCAGCTTACATTTAGCCCTTCAAGGATATACTTTTGCCTTTAATTGTGGCATCTAGACAGTCAGTGTAAAACCGCTGTGAAGCAGCAGCCAGCCCAAGGGTCAGTCCTTCATTTTTAGAATATGGGCGGTGTTAAGGAGAATCTGTGTCCTGAAACCATGGGCAACCCTGTCTGTCTTCCACAAGTAAAGGTCTTTTCCTTTGTCATGTGTCCTGGCACAAACATTTACCATGCCTGCAGGAGTATTTGGGGCTCAAGGCATGCGGGCAGAGGGGGCCTGTGCTGTTTAATATTAAACCAAGAGGAAATGACCCTGGCTCATGGGCTACTGCTCTCACTAGGGCAAAAGAGGAGAAATTAATTGCTTTATAGAAATTCCTTTCTGTGTTCTGTAGAGAAAATGTTTCCATTGGGCCTAAATGACCAAAAGGAGTAGTTTGGGGCTAAATAGCTTTGACATTGTGTCTTGAAGGAATGAGACAATTAGAGATACTGACTTCCTCTGAGAACAGCTATTTATAATAATTTATCTGCACGGGCTCCCTAGAATTGTGTGTGTGTGTGTGTGTGTGTGTGTGTGTGTGTGTGTGTGTGTGTGCAGGGTCTCTCATTGGCCTGGGGCCCCCTGATTCTACTTTCTACTAGGCTGATCTCCCTCCCTGGCCCTGGGAATATAGGCTCATGCTGGTAAAGTGGCTGTTTAGATGAATGCTAGCGATCAAATTAAGGCCCTCCCTCATGTTAACATGGCAAGCACTTTACCACCATTACTGCTCCAGTTCCCTTCTTTTTCTTTTCTGTCTTTCCTTTTTTTCTTTAATGCTTTCCCATGCTTCAGGAACAAGAATTGCCTGGAACCCCATCCCCTCATCCCCAAATTTATGCAGGTACTGCTATTGGAAGGAAAAACACAACATTTGAAGGGCTTAAGGGGGAGGAAAGTCAGTTTAAGAAACAGGGTCAGTCAAGAGGCAGAGCTAATAGCTGCAGTGTCCTCCCAANTTTCCTTTTTTTCTTTAATGCTTTCCCATGCTTCAGGAACAAGAATTGCCTGGAACCCCATCCCCTCATCCCCAAATTTATGCAGGTACTGCTATTGGAAGGAAAAACACAACATTTGAAGGGCTTAAGGGGGAGGAAAGTCAGTTTAAGAAACAGGGTCAGTCAAGAGGCAGAGCTAATAGCTGCAGTGTCCTCCCAAAGATGTTTTCATGGGGCTTGGAGACCAACAGCATCTGATGTAACACACAGTCAAGTCAGAACAAAACCAGGGCTGTCCAGTGAAAGGTCACCAGTGGTTTTATCTTGAACAGCTACTGCAGAACATTGAAATGGGGGTGAGGAGGGCAGAGGGGAGTGCACAGAGGCGGGTAGAGCCTGCTTGTCAGGGGAAGTGGGTCATGCTGACTTTGAGGCAGGCTGCCTGTGGAGGAAAGGTTTCCCTTTCTTACAGGGAGTTGGGGTGGTGATCATGGGATGCAGAGAGGAGGCTGGGGGTAGAGTGTCTTAAGATAAGATGTGAAACATGGGGTAAAGAGCCATCTTGAGTTAGGCCCTAGGTACCTCCTCTTCCTGCCTTTGCCCACATTCCAGGAAAAGTATTCGCTGCAATAACAGATTTTTTTTTGGACGTTAGAGGGTTCACTGAATTTCATGATGTTTGGCATTTATCCATAGTTGAAACAAGAAGAGACAAAATTGTACAGAGAGCATCAGAGCTGCTGAGAAATGACTCTCCTGTAATTTTTTTTTGAAGCCTGTGCCCACTGCTGACATGGGTGTTTGCATTACCCTTGGAGCATATTCCACAGTTATTTACCCATGAAGGATTAATGATACTGAAGCCGGGTTCAATGGCTTCGCAGCAGGCTAAACCTGTTCTTTTTAAGGGTTGGGAAAGCCTTCAGTTCTCTGTCGCTCATCTCCCAGGGAAGGAAAATACCCGAAGCCCAGCTCCTGTGACAGGCTTCTCTGAAGTGTTGCTGGAATGACTCTCTCCATTAGGGCTGTCTTCTGCTACCAGTCCTTTCTTCAACTACCTGTAAAGCCTTGTGCAAGTTTCTTAGCCTTTCTTGGCCTCAGTTTCCCCATTTGCAGAGATGAATCTTTACCCTGTTAGGAGGGTGCAAAGGTTAAATGAGCTCATTAAAACAGTCCTAGTTAGTCAGCAAGTACTCTAAATTATTACTGACAGTCTTTTAAAAAGTACTGCTTAACATTTTCTATTTTTTGAAATTAAAATATAATGACATCATTCCCCTCTCCAAACCCTCCACATGCATACCTTGCTCTCTCATACCTTCTTTAATTATTGTTATATATTATATATAAACATGTATTATTTATGTTTCTATATATTTCCCAAATATATGACTATAGTTTTCTTATTCTGTATGTTACATACATACATACATACATACATACATACATACATACACATACACACACCTTATAATTTCAGGGCTGACCACTTGGGATTAGCTAGTCAGTTGGGGGTGGGGCTTCCCTTGGGAAGACTAGTCCTCTCCCAGGATTCCTTAGTTGTCTGTAGTCCCTTGTCTTTAGCTTGCATTCTTAATTACTGTAATAGTAGTAGGGATGGTGGTAGACTCTTCCACTTTATCGACATTATAAATAATCTCACTACTCAGATTATGAGATTTTAAAGATACACCTGAAAAAATGAAGGGACCTTGGCTAGCACCTATGGTCTACAGACCCTGGGGCCATTCTTACGGTGTGACAGTTTGGGAACTCTTCCATTTCTCTCTCCTCTGTTGCTGGCCCCACTGTGCTCCTTTACCTCAGGACTCTTCTCACTAACAGGGCCTCTGGCCTTATGGCCTCTGCCTGCTGAGCCTTCTCTGTGTCATCAGCCTTTCCCCTTGGTCATGTGCGTAGCTGTGCCAACTCCTTTGCCCTAGACAACGGGGTTTAAAACAGGCGCTGCTCCTTTCAAACTTAAGTGGTTTGTAAATTAGTGAGAATGTCAACGATTATTTCTTGCTACACTTGTTTATTTTACAAAATGCCTTTGCAAACATCCTTACGTAAAATTATACAAGCTTTGTGACCAATTTGCCTTGGTAGCCAGTGTGCATATAAAGTACTGTTACCTAGTAATCTAGAGGAAAGTGAAGATATGGGCAAAGTTAGTTCTAGGGTGTTCTAAAGCACTAAAGGTTTTATTCTGTCCTTGAGAGAGGGGGTTGATTCAGAATCTCTTTTTTTCCCCCTTAGACTAGCTTTGAAACTTGACACCACCCTTATTATTCTGCATTCCTTATGGTAGAGAACTATACCCCAATTTTGTGTTTACTATTTGGGAACTACATGGGAGAGCAGTTTAATAAAACTCATGAGGTGGAGACTAATAGCCATAGCTCAGTAGTGAGATCCAGGCATAGTTATTATAGGATCTTGGTGGGAATACTGTTGGCTAACAGAGAATACAGATCTCACAGAGATGTAATTCTGTTTCATAATTTATCATGGGTTAAGACCATCCTTCTCCGCTCTCCTACATTCTGAAGGTGTTTGAGGACACGGAAGGAGCACACTTCTTTCTAGGCAGTGCTGCTCAATGTATCAGGCTTAGCTGTGCATGCTTTCTGAAGGGAACCCTAAAATTAGTCAGCATGCACAGTCCATTCATTCACTGTGTGAGGAATACATATTACCTTTCTTTTTTTTTTTTTTTTTTTGGTTTTTCGAGACAGGGTTTCTCTGTATAGCCCTGGCTGTCCTGGAACTCACTTTGTAGACCAGGCCGGCCTCGAACTCAGAAATCCACCTGCCTCTGCCTCCCGAGTGCTGGGATTAAAGGCATGTGCCACCACGCCTGGCTCATATTACCTTTCTTTGATTTCCCCTTCTTTTCTTTTTTTCTCTTTCCTTACTTTTAAAATGTTTTTACTTATTCTTTGAGAATCTCATAACAATGTATTTGACTATATTCATCTCCCTCTCCCAAATCCTCCCAAATTCTTCCCCACCTCTATACCATCCACCTTATGTCTCTATTCTCTATCCCTCCCCTTCCCTCCCTCCCTCCCTCCCTCCCACCCTCCCTCCCATAGTTGATCTAGTCCAGTTTGTGTTGAGTGACTGCTCCAATGCATAGAGCCTGTTTTGGAGTATGGGCAGTATATCAGACGTCACTCATTGAAGAAAACTGACTTTTCCTCTCTGGCAGTAATCATATGTGAACAGCTCCATGCTGGGATTTTATCTGGCATGAGCTTGTTCAGGTCTTGTGTGTGCTGACACAATCTCTGTAAGCTCACATGTGTGTCTGCCCTGTTATGTCTGGAAACACTATTTCCTTGAAGTCATCCATCACCTCTGCCTCTTAAAATGTTCGTGCCCCTCTTCCATAGAGGTCCGTGAACTCTCAGGGGAAGGATCAAAACAGACATTTCGTTTAGAGCTGAACGCTTTTTTTTTTCAAATATGTACATACATTTATTTTTTTGACCTTTTTTTATTAGATATTTTCTTATTTTACATTTCAAATACTCTCCTGAAAGTTCCCTATACCCTCCCCCGACCCTTCTCCCCTACCCACTCACTCCCACTTCTTGGCCCTGGTGTTCCCCTGTATTAGGGCATATAAAGTTTGCAATACCAAGGGGCCTCTCCTCCCAATGATGGCTGACTAGGCCATCTTCTGCTACATATGCAGCTAGAGACATGAGCTCTGGGGGTACTGGTTAGTTCATACTGTTGTTCCTCTTATAGGGTTGCAGACCCCTTCAGCTCCTGGGGTACTTTCTCTAGCTTCTCCATCGGGGGCCCTGTAGTCCATCATATAGGTGACTGTGAGCATCCACTTCTGGATTTGCCAGGCACTGGCATAGCCTCATATGAGACAGTTATATCAGGGTCCCTTCAGCAAACTCTTGCTGGCATATGCAATAGTGTTTGGATTTGGTGACTGATTATGGGATGGGTCCCTGGGTGGGGCAGTCTCTGGATAGTCCATCCTTTCATCTTAGCTCCAAACTTTGTCTCTGTAATTCCTTTCATGGGTATTTTGTTCCCTATTCTAAGAAGATATTAGCACAGAATCTTAGAATACCCAAGATACAATTTGTAAAACACAAGAAAATCAAGAAGAAGGAAGACCAGCGTGTGGATAGAGCTGAACGCTTTTAAAGATAAGTTCGCCGGGGCGTGGTGGCGCACGCCTTTAATCCCAGCACTCGGGAGGCAGAGGCAGGCGGATTTCTGAGTTCGAGGACAGCCTGGTCTACAAAGTGAGTTCCAGGACAGCCAGGGCTATACAGAGAAACCCTGTCTCAAAAAAAAAAAAAAAAAAAAAAAAGATAAGTTCACTTTTAAAAGGTTATCGTTGTCACAAGAATGTCAGCACTAAACAAAGTTCAGAAGACACACAGTTGACTACATTGTGTAAGAAACTTAGGAGACCATGGGGGACAACGTTTTAGATCCGCTGCTTCCGTTACTTTGTATTTCCGGTATATTTTCATGGTTAAAAAATATTCCCTGTTTTTTTTTAATTTTTGTTTATTTTATTTTGAGATTATAATGAATTTCATCATTTTCTCCTTCCCTTTCTTCCTTCAAACCCTCCCATATACTCCTTCTTGCTTTCTTTCAAGCCCATGGTCTGTTTTTAAATTAATTGTTGTTTTACACACACACACTTTTTTTTTTCATAACTATGAAAGTATAACCTGCTAGGGCTAAGGTTTTTGAAGTCTTTTATTTTCTGTCCATTGAGGTCGCAGTTTTCTGGTCCTATCTATCACAAGCCCTGCACTAGTCAGTGAGTGTAGCTACAAGTCATGGGATTCATACCTTTAGCAGAATGATAATGGATTTTACCATAGGACCCATGCCCTATGTAGCCATAAGCTTTTGGCCTTATTGACTTTGTCATCTTGTAGAGCAGGCCTTAAACCCATCAAATTCAATCTTAAAAAGTGATCGGCTATTCCCATAACATTCATGCCACGTTTGTACTAGTGAGTATATTTTGCTGGGCAGACCATTATTGTACTTCCCAGGGTGCATAGCTGAGTGAGATTCGTGATTCCTTTTCTTCTCCAGGAGTGTGCATAGGCACCCCAGTAGGGATGGAGTTTCCAGTTAAGTGCCGGGTAGATTTCTCTGTGCTCTGTGACTAAAGTGTGTGATGTCCTTAGCAACAGAGTCTTACCAGCAAGCTCTGGATGACAGTCAAGAACATTGGAAATAACTTAAAAGGTTTGGAAGAGGAGGGTCTATGAGATACAGTTGACCGACAGCTCAAAAGATGTAACCCATTCCTGGTACTGGGTTTTAGTTCTTGGCATTTGATGTTTAGTTGAGCTGTTTGTTCTGACATTGTGGGGTATCTCCATTTAAACGACCACAGGAGGTTTTCATACAGCTTTTTCAGAAGGCCTTGAGTTAGTGGTTCCTCTCCATATTTCCTCCCCTCTCCTGCCCTCTCATCCCAACCCCATTAAAATCCTTCCAGTTCTAAAGTGCCTTGAAAAACTTGTTTATATAGTATAAGGAGCAAACCATTTACTTTTAAGAGCATCTCCGGAATTTGACCTTGTTTAATTAAGGATCTAACATTTCCATTTTCCTGATTGGGGTGGGGTTTGTGGGGGTGGTGGGGGTGAAGAGTTACATACAAAACCAAATGTGTCTGAGATCTGCTTTCATCTTCGTGAGAACCAAGCCTGCCTTATTCCTGAGATTTGAAGTTGGCTTAATGGTAAGGTAGGTTTCTCAGCAAGCTGGCACTGAACCCATAGGGCAGGCTTTTCCTCTTCTCCGAATGCTCTTAGCTGCAGGGCACCTGAACCCCTGCAGTAGTCATTAAAGTGTGTGTTCTGTCTGTGTTCACACTGATGAATCACAATCTCTGGAGAGGAGCCCAGACATCTTCCCTGCTGACTCTTACGGATGCTGTAATTTGAGGATCACTTCCGGGAAGAGGATCCAAGGACAGACTGCAAAGTGGATTTTTAGCATTTGCTAAAGTTAGCCTGTTGATACAGTCTTAGTTTGAATTTTGAGGAGTTTTGTGTCTAAGTTATGTTGTCTCCATATATAAATGGAAAGTGTTATGTGTGTATTCCCAACTATAAGCATCTTGCATAATCATCTAGTAACGTCACAGAATAGCTTCAGGTCATCCTTCTGACTATGAGACTCTGTTAGATATTTTGAATTTAAGATGGATAATAAGTGGGGAATTAGTCAATATAAAACAAATAACTGTTTTGTATAATCATCATACTTGCCAAATGTCTCCTAAAAAATGTCCCTATAATTGTACTACTTTTTCCCTCTGAGCACTTACCATTTCTAAGTAGTAAGAATAATTTATGCGAAGTAGTATAAGTTTTGCTGTTTTAAAAAAACTAAGTATGGCATTATTCAAGTATTACATGTAGAGAAAGATACTGCATAAAATACTACTTTCCAAAGGAAAAAAAATTGGCCAGGATTCTGGACTTAAAATAACTTCTTCGTCCATAACTCAGACCTTAGGACTTTACCAAAACAAATATAGCTGGCATCTTGAATAGCTATTTCATGCACAGACTGTATTTCCATTTGTTAAGTTATTGAAGGGGTTAGTGTATTTTACTAAGTGACCAGTCCTTTAGTAGCAGTGAGTAAAGGGCCTGTCCTATCAAGGATAGAGGTATAGCTTTTGCAGGATGTAGGGGAACAGAATAATTGGCTCTTTACGCAGGACGACAGAATGTTTCCACTGATGGTAGTGATATCATTGCTCTTGGAAGCTGTTGATAGAAATTGAGCCTCGCTTTTGGAAAAGGTTGTACGTAAAGCTAAGTTGGTGTAACTATTCCCCAAGAGAGGAAGAGTCAGATCCTTAGATCAATTGCTTGAAAACTTAGGAAGATTGAAGTTAAGGTAACTTAGCAGTTATTCCCAGTTCTGCCTCCCAAGCCCGTGTTCCCAGAATATGACTCAGACTCAAAATATATTTACAAATACCTTGGACATAGAGCTAGGCTCTTCTCTGACTAGCTATTACTTAAGGTATCCCATTTATTCTAGCCTACATTCTGCCACATGGCTGGTTAACCTGTATTCAAGTACCATGTGTTCGGCTAGTCACATTTCTCTGCCTCCTTCTCTCCCAGAATTCATTCTTCTCTTAATGGCTCACCCTCTACTTCCTGCCTAAGCCATAGGCCATAGGCTTTTTACTTGGCAGGTGATGCATCCATACAACACACAAGATGTCCTCTCTACAGTGTAGCTTCTTTGTTTCCATCGTTTAAGCTAAAGTATAAGTTTTGAGAAAAGATGGAGCTGTTTTGGAACTAGGTCAGACGAGGATGGAGAAAGAGGTGTTTTTAAATCCCCACCCCAAGCCTCTTTAGGTACTTATGGAAAAGGCTGTTACTTGTTTTAAAAGTCTTTCTAACCATTCTGGCGGCTGGGCATACCAACATTTAGTGATATAACTTCATTTACATATGGCACTCAGAGAGAAGCCTCTGGCCCTGTGGTTTCCGAGTGCAGCTGATCCTGTAGGCTGTAGTCCTGAGTGTTCCACTTGGAGATTCTCACCATGCTCATCCGTCAGCACCAGAAAGGAGCCTAGAGATCACATAGTCCAGCCCCTCCTGTTTACATGTAATAAAAGCCCAGCCCAGCCTCATTGACCAGCATGCTTGATGGCAGACAGATGGCAGACAGCACACCTGGAGCTGTGTGTCTTTAGCTTCCCACTCTACCGAGTTCTTCTAGATGCACACATTGCACGGAGACGGCCCAGCAGGGTTGTTAAAAATGCTGGAAGCAGGAAGGAGGACACCTGATGTCTCGTGGTCTGACTGCACTGTTCACCTCTCTACCTGGGTTCCTCCTACTAGTGGTTTTAGTCTGAAAACCTGACCAAAAGCTGCCTCACCGAAGATTTCCCAGGCACTCCTGGGCCAAGTTATGCCTCTCTATTGTCTGTTCTCAAGGAACTGTGCACACCCTCCCGTTGTATTTATAATGCTGTGATTGACACACTGACCATCTGCCTGCCTCTCACTACCAGTTGGATTAGGCTTTCTAAGAACATGAACACATCCTCAGCTTCAGCCTACACTGCTTGGCTGAGGGCACGTTGTAGTTGCCTCAGTGTTAGATGAGCGAATGCTGAGCCAGTCATTTTCTTACAGTTTCAGCAAATAATTGACCTTTTTAGGTTGTAAAAACCACTCAAGATTGCTGGCTCAAACTGCTGTTTTTTTTAGGCTGTCCCACGAGAGTTGATTTAGAGCAGGTGTGTCAAGGTAGCTACACATTTATTAAATAACTAGTGGGTTGGTAAAAATGGTTCAACAACTGCTCTGGGCACGCTCTGTTCTGCAAGTAGTTCTTGGTCCCAAATGTCTGTCACGGTCACCATTGATCGGCATGAAAACATAGCACTTCTTTCCGTACTCACGGCGACCAATCTTTCATCATCATGCTGACTCCCACGAGGGTGACCTGTTAGACAAATCCCCAGGCTCACTCCGGTTAACCCTAGAACACAAAGAACTCATGGAACATGCCTTGCCCATGTAAGCATTTTTTTAGACATGAACTTGAAAGAAAATACCCAAGTGAAATAGTAACTACACTCCCTTGCTATGATGACCATGAGGATTGCTGGTATATTTCCACACTGTACTGAGGCTTCTTTATCAGATTAACAGAAACTAGAGTCACATGAGGAGAGGGAATCTCAAATGACAAGTTTCCTCCATAAGACTGGCCTGTGGGCCTATCTTTGGGTTGTTTTCTTGATTAATGATTGATGAGGGAGAACCCAGACCACTGTGGGTGGAGCCATGCTCAGTCAGGTAGTCCCTGATTATATAAGAAAGCAACATGAGGAAGCCATGTAGGGCAAGCCAGTGAGCAGTGTTCTTACAAGATTTCTGCTTCAAGCTCTTGCCTTGAGTTCCTTTCCTAACTTCCCTCAATGATGGACTGTGACATGGAGGAGTAAGCCAAGTGAACCCTTTCTTTTTCCAGGTTCATTTCAGGCCATGGTGTATGACAGCATTATAAAGTAACTAATACCCACACAGACACACACAGAGTCCATGTTTTATCACAGCATCAGGAAATAACCAATACAAACACAGAGGTTTATGATGATTTGCCTCACACATTTTTTTTACTATACAATACTGCAAAAATGATATGTTCTCAGTAAAAACTGTATTTCAAGGCTTGATTTTTGATATTTTCTCAGGCTAGCAGTAATGTTACGATGCTCTCAGTGCCCCATAGCGCTCCCACTAGGCGACCGCTCCCCCTTGGCTACAGGATCACAAAGGGGAAATGTTGGTGTTCCACAGTACGCTGTGTTGTCGGGCAATCATGTTTTCTCTCCTAAGCATGATTTGGGTGGGTATTGGCTCCAGTGTCTTGCGCACGTTTGGTAAGCACTCTGACACCAAAATATATCCCTAGCTCCTCTGAGTTTTCAATCTTTAGACAGGAGTGAGTGGTCTTGAACTTAAAATTCTCCTGCCATGGTTTCACTGGTCGCTGAGGATATAGGCATGTGGCACTGTGCCAACCTGAATGAAATTTTCATTTCTAGTGTTTTCAAATTAAAAACGTATGGGAAACCCAGGCGCATCAATTAATATACCGTGGTGTGCTCGGATTTAGATCATCGTGCTGTTTGTTTATTTGTTTTCATCTGTAGATTAATTCATAGTTTATCTGTAATTGAATTCATGTTTCTGTCATCTTAAATGTCAAAATAACACGCCTTGTATTTTCTGCTGTTACTTGCACAATGGTCTCCTTGATTTTGTGTGCTTTGGTATTTTTGATGGTTTGCTATGATCCTATCATATAGAGTTCTTGTATCCACTTATACATGAGAATTCCACAGGGCCTATTCTCCAAAGTGAGAGCGTTAGATGTAGAAGTAAAGGCAGTTGCATAGTTGTCTTGATTGTTACAGTATTACTTTCCAGAGACAGTGTCCTCATATACCAACCCCCCAGCAGTCTGGGGCATGCTGGGAAATGTTATCTCTGGGACCTGTTTTAGGAAAGTTTGTTTCCAAGGTTTTTAAGTGCTGGGAAGTAGTTTATTTCCTTATAGGATGGCTTATTTTCATATAAAGGATAAACATATCCTCTTTATGTTGGAGAGTTATGAAGGTAAGAACCAACTGACTTGTATGATTGACTCTGTAGGGACAGAGAATAGCATCGTGTTAGGTGTGTTAGGAATGAGAATTCTTGATGTTATATAAAGAAACACACAACCAAAGAGAAAGTTATCAGGTAAGGCAATCTTTTTATAGAAAGGATACGTCAGAACCCATACCAGCATGAGTGGCCCAAAAGACCTTGGTCTTTTTTTATCCCTGATGTGGCTGGTACCTGCATCTCATTCCAACTTCACAATCTTCACAGTGCGACACAAGTGGCTTCTTCAGAGAAGAAGGGGGAGTCTTGTCCAGTTAACTACCTTTGACAGAAGCAACAGATTTCTCCCAGGTCAGACCTGAAGTACCAGGGAAGATCAGTTGTGTGGCTCTGAACTGAAGAAGCCAAGCGTCGTTGTGAAGAGCAGTTATCTCAGCTCACTAAAGGCTGAGACAGGAGGATCACCAGAGTTAGCAGGCTACATAGTAAGACTCTTTATCAAGAAACAAAACAAAGCCAATCAACAGACCTAGAAAGTAGCAACATTCTGATTTTGCGATAGAAAGAAATGCTGAGGCTCTGCTGTGGGGAGCAGCTTTCCCTCCAGAGAGTCGTCTGGTCTTCCCACTTCTGAAAGACCACTGTGCTTGATGGAAACAATAATATGGAATTCCAGAAGTCTTGGGGGGAGGAACTGAAGGCAGAAGTTTCTGAAACAGTCTGTATTATCTGATAAACCTCAGGCTGGAGGTCAGAAAAGGTTGGATGAGGCCAATGCCTGGTTGTCTAGGCTCTCCTTGTTATATGTTGGAGCATCTTTTGGGTATATGCCCAGGAGTGGTATAGCTGGGTCCTCAGGTAATACTATGTCCAGTTCTCTGAGGAACTGCCAAACTGATTTTCAGAGTGGTTGTACCAGCTTGCAATCCCACCAACAATTGAGGAATGTTTCTGTTTCTCCACATCCTCGCCAGCATCTGCTGTCACAGAGTTTTTTATCTTAGCCATTCTGACTGGTGTAAGTTGGAATCTCAGGGTCATTTTCATTTGCATTTCCCTGATGACTAAGAATGTTGAACATTTCTTTAGGTGCTTCTCAGCCATCCAGTATTCCTCAGTTGAGAATTCTTTGTTTAGCTCTGTATCCCACTTTTAAACAGGGTTACTTGATTCTCTAGAGTCTACTTCTTGAGTTCATCGTATATATTTGATATTAGCCCTCTGTCAGATGAAGGATTGGTAAAGATCTTTTTCCAATCTGTTGGTTGCTGTTTTGTCCTTTTGACAGTGTTCTTTGCCTTACAGAAGCTTTGCAATTTTATGAGGTCTCGTTTGTCTATTGTTGATCTTAGACCATAAGCCATTGGTGTTCTGTTCAGGAAGTTTTCCCCAGTACCAAGTATCTGAGACTTTCCCCCAATTTCTCTTCTATTAGATTCAGTGTATCTGGTTTTATGTGGAGGACCTTAATTCATTTGGACTTGAGCTTTGTAAAGGAGATAAGAATGGACTGATTTGCATTCTTCTACATGCTGACCTATAGTTGATCCAGCACCATTTGTTGAAAATGCTGTTTTTCCCCCCCACTGGATGATTTTAGCTTCTTTGTCAAAAATCAAGTGACCATAGGTGTGTGGCTCATTTCTGGGTCTTCAATTCTATCCCATTGGTCTACCTGCCTGTCTCTGTACCAATACTATACAGTTTTTATCACTATTGATCTATAGTACAGCTTGAGGTCAAGGATGGTGATTCCCCCAGAACTTCTTTTATTATTGAGAGTAGTTTTCACTATCCTAGGGTTTTTTTTATAAAGTTAGAAAAGGCAATTTGCACATTCATTTGGTATTGGCTACTGTTTTTATGAGTCCCTGCAGTGTGAGCACATGCTACATTAATATTAATGCAAGGTAACTTTGGTTTGGGACAATCTAATCTGATTTTTTTGAACTGGTGATGTTACAATTTCCAATTAGTATCAGCTTCTGATTGAAATCATGCAGAGACAAAAACCTGAATCCCCCCAATTTTACTCTAAACTAGGTAATTTCTGCATCCAACCTTATTTTGTACTGACGGTTGTAACTTTTACCTAGATCTTTAACAGCTTAGGTACAGCGCCTACACCTCACGTGTATTTAATGTGTACAGCCTAGTGACTTTTAATATGGTCAAAACTACTGACCTGTCCACACAATTTTAGAACATTTTCATCTCTTTAAAAAGAAACCCTGCTCAGAGGCATTTCTGTTACTCTGTGATCCCGTTAACCCTTTCAACTACTAATCTACCTTCTGGTCCGTAGATTTTACTACTCTGGGAAATTCATATGAAGAATAATACCTATGTGGTCTTTTGATCTAGTTTCTTCCCTGTAGGATGATGCTCTTGAGATTCTCACACATAGTACCATATAGCACTACTTGGTTCCTTTCTCCGCTATGTTTCCTTTTATGGTAGATCACTTTTTGTGCATCCATCAACTGATGGACATTTGTGTTGTTTCCACATTTAGACTCTTAAGAATAATGCTGGATTTTTGTTTGTTTATTTGTTGGTTGGTTGGTTGGTTGGGTTTTGGTTTTGTTTGTTTTGTTTTGTTTTGTTTTGAGAAAGGGTTTCTCTGTGTAGCCCTAGCTGCCCTGGAACTACTCACTCTGTAGACCAGGCTGGCTTCAAATTCAGAGATCCACCTGCCTCTGCCTCCCAAGTGCTGGGATTAAAAACACACGTCACCACTCATAACTAGTTGTTGTGGGGTTTGTGATGATACTGTTCTGAATGTTGGTGTTTTAAGTTTCATGTGCACATTTGTTTTCATCTCTTGGGGAGGTGTAGCTATCGGTGGGTTTTGATATATATACGCATATGCATATGTATATTATGCTAAGCTTCCTGAGGAACTGCCAGATTATACTATTTGTATCCCTATCAACAATGCATGTGTGTGCTTCTCTGTCACCTGGCAACACTTGTGACTGACAGCCTAGTCCTCTGTTCTGCCCATTGTACTGATTGCTTAGAGGCATACTATTATGATCTGCTATTCATTTCTCGAATGACTTACAGAATATGATAGACTGCTCACTCCTAACGCTGTTTCCCTTCACTGTTAAATAAAGGCAGTGCTCTCGGAACTTAAGGGCAGTTCATACTCTCCTGGCGCTGCCCCTTTCTGTGGAGTTCCATGCTTCACCAGCCCTAGTACAAGGGCCAGCAGGAGTATGAATGCATGGCAGGCAGTCTCTTCTCCCTCATGCTGAACACTAAGAGGCTGAACTGATCGGCCTGCCTCGGTGTATATGTCTACCTCATGGCCCATATTTCTGCCTAAGCAGTGCACAGATGAGTTGGGGCCTTTTGAAAGAAAACGATGCTTTTGTGGAGAGAGAAGTGATGACCACATGCAGGAATCTCCTGCCTATCTCTGTCCATCACACAGAAGGCTGGGAACCAAATAATCATGCCCTGTACACTGTCATGGTGAACATTTAAGTCTTAGTTATTTATAACTCCATAGTACATGGAAGCGTTTCAGTCAGCTCTGCTCACGACTCAGCCAAGGACTGCATTGGAATTGTAGGTGTTGGGTAAGTTTAATCACTTCATGGAGATTTTTCTTTTCTATTTTAATTCTAGGTATTCGTCATCGGAAATAAGGAAGCAGTTTACGCTCCCGCCCAACCTCGGACAGTACCACCGGCACAGCATCAGTACATCTGGGTTCCCCTCTCTTCAGCTAGTAAGTATGCATTACAGGCTTGGTGGGTCAGTGGTCAGGGACTGAAGGACGCAGCATCTACACCCCTTGCCCCACTAGCCTTAGCTCCTATTGCACCTAGCCTTCTCTGCCCACTACTTCCTAACTCTGCTTGCCTTTAGACATCAGACATCTCCCTCTGGCGTGAGTGAGTAGAACGAGACAGCCCAGAACTGTGGTTCTGATGTTCTCTACTTAGGGGGGCTTGCAGGCTGCCCCCAAAACCATCCCGATTACAGCTCATATGTGGGAAGACAAGGTAGCCTAGAAACGGGCCACATTTTTTTTTAGCCTATTTTGGTTAGAATTTTTTTAAATTGAAAAATCTCAGAAGCTTGAGGTACAAACCTTTTTTTATGGGATAATTTTCTTGGAAGTAAATTTGCATACTATGAAATTTATCAATTTTCGGATCACGGTTTTATGAGTATGGGCAATTTATGAGTCACTTAATCTCTTCCCAGGCAGAGCGTAGAGCGCTTTCCCTCCCAGCCTTTTTCATCCCCTAGGAGTTTCCATCCTAGGAGGTCGCTGAGCCTCACTGTGGTTGAAGATGGCCCTGCCTGGAACTTCCCACCAGTGAAACCATTCACACAGGAGAGCAAATAAAAGTTTTACAACATAATATCCCCATTTCAAGGAACCTACAGTTTGACATTAACTAATCAACTGGGGAGTATGAAGCGTTTGTTACATTATTTGACTAATAATATGTGTATCATATTATTTAAGGACTGAAGGCCAGATGTGTGTCAGGTGAGGCCAAACTGTCTTCAAATGAAACTGTTTGCAGCCCAGAAGCGGGTGCCGCTTCCTCTGAGCGAGCAGAGCCTGCTCTGCCCTCACTTCCTCATACAAGCACAAGCCACAGCCGCCCTCCCTGGCTGATCTAGTGGTTATCTTGAGAAGGTTAGGTTATTTTTTTTTTTGTTTCTAGTTATTACTTCAAAGCCACTTCTGCTCTTAGAAATTTTGTAACCTTCCCCTGTTTCCTGTAGCCGCCATTTTGTCGCCTGTGACAGTTTACCCACCGCGTTAACTGTGTGTCTTCAGGTATGTTTTACTGGAGCAATTTGTGGGTATTTCAGGCTAGCTTAATGGGTTGTGTCACTGATGAGACAGTACTAACAGATATGTAGCACCTTCACTGCGAGAAGCTACCTTGTGGTGACATCTTTTGGAGAGCCCTGTTTAGGACTTTGGGACCTTCAGGCCTCCCTTTTTACTTGTCTTCTGCTGCCTGCTTCAGGTTAGGTAAAAAGCACAGTAGGTGCGTTGCGCCCATGTTCTCGGAGTAAGTAATCCGAGACATGTTATGTATAAGCTCGGCTGAGTGATTTCTGATTCAGGTCGTATTTTAAAATGTGCACCATTTGGTGGAAACGTGATTGGATGTGCTTTTCGATTGTAAACTGTGTGGGGAGCTTTGGTACTTGCCTTCAAAGAGTTGTGAAGAGGAGCCCTCTCTGTAGCAGCTGCTACAGAGAATAGTGTGGACAGTAAAGCGGTTTTTCCAAGGAGGTTTAACCCCTTGTCTCCCGAGCAGCCTTTGTGATAATACGATAGACTAGCGTCAGTGCATGAGAAACCCTGTTAAGTTTTTGTGAGTGTCCCCTCAGTACTCTGCTGTCTCCTTAGAGAGACTCTGACAACAATGAATTTTGACGAGTCACTTCAACAGCTGGGAAGTCGAATTGTTAATTTACAAGTGGCTTAGCTGTCCATGTTGTGACTAACAGAAGGTATAAAGGAAGCCGGAAGGCGAAAATGCTTGCTACAAGAACCCTGTCTCCATCTGCCACCATTCATTCCAGATCCTGTTTGTATCTGACTGGTCCTCACATTTTCTTACTCCTGCCTGTCTGCATGTGCTTTCCTTGGTCTGCCCCTTCCCCATCTCTCCCTTCCAGCTTCAGCACAATCTTGCCTCTGTTTCTTCTCCCAATGGGAGTCAAGAAGCCTGATCTACCTTCTAAAAATCTCGTGCTCTCTTTAGAACAACCCAGTGCCTTGGCCTCGGCTGTTCTCCTGTGATGGTGTGGGAATGTGTGGCTCTGCCTCCTCTGTAGTTACCTTCTCACACAAGGCTCCCGGGAGAAATCACCAAATTACAAGGTGATTTTCCTTTTCCTTGAGACTGTTTCCTTTCCTAAATAGTGGAACATTTCAGGAAGAGTCACTTTTAGCAAGGCACAGGAGTAGCTTATAAGGGAAAGACTCTCAACCTGCCAGAGCTTTAGAAAATATCTTAAGTCGGAGGCGGCAGTGTGGACTGCTAGTTGTTTTATTTTGGCTAATTAAAAAATAAGACAATGTGCATTTTTGACTATTTGTTTTGCTTTAAGTAATATAATCATTTCCATAACCTGATACAAATGGTTGTTTAAAAATATATATTTAGTTGAAGTCCAGGCATTTAAAACCACTCATCAAGAGGTCATTGCCTTTTGGAAGAGTAAAGAGTTTGGGGTCAAATGAGCCTAGGGTAAAAAGAAAGGTGGTTGTCACTTATTGTCTGTACAACCTGAGAGAAGTCACTTAACCTCTCCTACAAAACTGGCAGCTATGGTACTTCTCTAGCATCCATGTAGAACTCTACAGTAGCGTCTGTGTAAATAGTAGGTAACATTGTTGCCTTTGGGATTTGGCACTGTAGAGACTCTGTGGACATTAAAGGTAAGTAGCAGATTTTTCAGGCTTTGTGATCTATTTGGGAAGACTAGTAATCCATAGGGCCCGCTCTGGCTTCAAATGTGATGGGCATTCAGAAGAAAGGACCACAGTGTGATAGGAGGCAAAGCTTGCTGGAGAAGCTGAGAAACTCTGGGAAACAGGGACCTCAGTCCTGATGAACTGTTAGAGACACCTGACTTGTCCTTATACTCCTAGCCAGGACCCCTGCAGAACAGTGAGGCTGGAACGAACAATGCTTTCACATTGCTGCAGGATGTCGCTAGGTCCCCAGAGTCACCTAAAGATTCTTAGAGGCCTGGGCGAATTCCAAATATACAGAGACGTGGTTTCTTTGGTTGCCCTCCATGCTCTGAGCTGTAAATATGTGGTAAGCACAGACTACATGCTACTCCTGTAGGTAATCCTCACAAAATACGGCTCTTCATCAAATATCTAATAAATGAGTAGAAGGCAGTGCATTTGATATTGTCTCCCTGTTTTATTCAGTTGTGTGTGTGTGTGTGTGTGTGTGTGTGTGTGTGTGTGTGTGTGTTTGGTTTGGGGGGGTTGTTGTTGTTTGGGTTTTTTCGAGACAGGGTTTCTCTGTGTAGTCCTTGCTGGAACTTGCTCTGTACTTGGTAGAGGCTGACCTCGAACTCAGAGGTCCACCTACCCCTGCCTCCCAAGTGTTGGGACTAAAGGTGTATATCACCACTGCCTGGCCAGTTTTTGTTGTAATGCTAGCTATAAATGCCTGCCAGGATGACTGTGTGAACAAATATTTTCAAGATAGATAAGCTACTTTTTTTTAAATCCATTTATTTTGTGTGTGCGTGTGCACAAATATGCCGGTGGAGGTCAGAGTTCAACTTGCAGAAGCTTGTCTTCTTCTGCCACGTGGATTCTAGAGACTGAACTTGGGTCATCAGGCTTAAGAGCAAGTTCCTTTACCTGCTGAGCCATCGCACCAGCTCAATAAGCTGCTTTTACATTTTGCATGCTTTAGGAAGGAGATTTACCGTTTAGAATGAGTTTTCCAGGCATGATAGTGGATTGTGCCTGCCTGACACTCTATTTTTTTTTAGAGCAATCAGCCTTTTTAAATTTTATTTACAATCCAGCCATTGCCACCACCTCCCAGTCTCCTCTCCCACAGCTCCTCATTACATTCCTCCTCCCCCCTGACTCCAAGAGGATGCTCCACCATCACTAGGCTTTACCCCTCCCTGGGGCCTCAAGACTCTAGAGGATTAGGCACTTCTCCCACTGAGACCAGACCAGGCAGTCCTCTGCTGTATAGGTGAGCATTGCCTGGTTAGTGGCTCAGTCTCTGGGAGCTCCCAGAAGCCTGGGTTAGTTGAGACTGCTGGTCTTCCTATGGGGTAGCCCTCCTCTTCCACTTCTTCTAGCTTTCCCCTAATTTAACCATTAGGGTTTCCGGCTTCAGTCCAATGGTTGGGTGTAAGTATCTGTCTGTCTCAGTCAGCTGTTGGTAGGGTCTTTCAGAGAACAGCCATGCTAGGCTCCTGTGTATAAGCACACCATAGCATCAGTAATAGTGTCACACCAAGGTATCTCCCCAATCTGCAATTGGACTGGTCACTGGACTGCCTTTCCTTCAGTCTCTTCTCCATTTTTGTCCCTGTAGTTCTTTTAGACAGGAACACTTTGGGAGAGATATTTTGACTGTGAGTTGCTAACACCATCCCTCCACTTGTCTATCTACTGGAGGTGGACTCTACAAGTCCCTGGTCCCCACTGTTGGGCATTTCATCTAAGGTCATTCCCATCGAGTCCTGAGAGTCTCGTACCATCCAGGCCTCTGGTACTTTCTTTTCTTCTTTCCAATTTTTTATTAGGTATTTTCTTCACTTACATTTCAAATGCTATCCCGAAATTCCCCTATACCCTCCCCCACCTGCTCCCCTACCCACTCACTCCCACTTCTTGACCCTGGCGTTCCCCTGTACTGAGGCATATAAAGTTTGTAAGACCAAGGGGCCTCTCTTCCTAATGATGGCTGACTAGGCCATCTTCTGCTACATATGCAGCTAGAGACATGAGCTCTAGGGGTACTGATTAGTTCATATTGTTGTTCCACATATAGGGTTACAGACCCCTTCAGCTCCTTGGGTACTTTAGCTCCTCCATTAGGGGCCCTGTGTTCCATCTAATAGCTGACTGTGAGCATCCACTTCTGTGTTTGCCAGGCACTGGCATAGCCTCACAAGCAACAGCTATATCAGGGTCCTTTCAGCAAAATCCTGCTGGCATATGCAATAGTGTCTGCATTTGGTGGCTGATTATGGGATGGATCCTGGGTGGGGCAGTCTCTGGATGGTCCATCCTTTCGTCTCAGCTCCAAACTTTGTCTCTGTAACTCCTTCCATGGGTGTTTTGTTCCCAATTATAAGAAGCCTGCCTGACACTCTTATCAGAGGCCTTTTAGAACAGATCCAGAGAGATAGGCCTCTGGCCACCCCATGTCCTGGACTGTGATGCGCACCAGCTTTGCCATTCTCTACTGCCACTGTCATGGGAGCAGGTTCACTAGAGATCTGGTACCAGCCATCTACGTAAGCAAATAACTCTACACTTGATGCTTGTAGTAAAAACAAAAACAAAAACAACCTGTAAAATGCAAAGCCTTTCCTCTGGTTGTTAGAAGTTTAAAGTATAGTAAGTATGTAAGTGAAAGGGCTGGGATCTGTTTCTAAAGCAGCAAAGAGAATTGAAGACCTATGCAGAGGTTAATAACTTTAAGTACATTATTTAATGAAGGAAAATATAACTATTTTAAAAAAAAATAGGAAAGTCTAAAGAGAAAACAAAGAACAGCCAGATCGTGACAGCTCTGGGCGAGGCTAAGGATGTAAAAAGCCACACCCTGGGCACGCACCTGAGCACCATAGCTACGGGACCTGTTTATGTGTCTAACATTCGTGGCTTACAGCTGTCTCATGCCCAAGAAGCATTCCTTCTTGTGCACACATTGGCTTCTGTGAAATACAGCACCCTTGTCTTTGCCAGCTGAGGGTGACTTGAGCACTGGCTCCCTAACTCCTGGCCTCCTTTGTGCTGCCTTGGATACCATTGGTACTTCTCACTTAATTTCTTCCCAGCGTTGGCTGTGCGGTGTTGTTGATTGTACGGAAGGGACATGGCAGAAAATGCAGCGCTCGGTGTATTTCCCATTCACACATTCACACATTCACAGTGTGGATGAAATAGAAGGTAGGGCAGGCATTCTGCAGGAAGAGCAGGCACGTGGTTATGGTCACTGTACCCAGGGGATGGAAACAGGCCAGGAAGATGGCTCAGTGTGGAAAGTGCATGCCACTCAAGCATGAGAACCTGAGTTTAGTCCCCACAGCCCTCATAAAAAGCCAAGTGTGCTGGCACCTACTTACAGTCGCAGCACTGGGCAGGTGGAGACAGGACCATTCCTAGGGCACACTGGCCAGCCGGCCTAATCTAATAGCCCCCATGTCCCAGGGAGAACCCCAGACTCCAAAACCAAGACAGATGGCTTCTGAGGAAAACCTCAGGTTGACACATGTGTGTCACTTGTGCATGTGCACATGCATATTTGACTTATTAAAAACCAGATTGGTGATCATGGTAGCATCTCAGCCTCTACAGCGGCATCAGTGGAAGAGGAAACTTTCTGCCTAAGTGTGGATTGGTGGATGACTCTTCTTATTCTCTGTTTATTGGGTCTTAGTTGGTACCTGCAACTGCGTAAGAGCTATGGATAACAGGCATGAATGTAACAAAAGGGTCATCATTTGTTCCGGTGGAACACTTTAGAATAGGAGATGGGTGTAAACCAATGAATGAATGTCAGCCATGATGAGGGCAGGAAGGGTCGCAAAGAATCAAACAGGCAAAGGGAACAGGGACACAGATGAGATGCTGTTGTAGGCAGGGCAGTCTTTAAAGGCCTCTGTCTTAAATAGAGGTACCCAGGAAATACCCAGTATGAGCTTGACAGCTTTGCCAAAAGAAGGCATTCCAGGCTGAAGGAGGAACCAGTGTCCAGTCTGCAAGGCAAGAGTTTTTGGCATATGCCCAGAAACAGCCAAGAAGCAGAGAGGGCAACCGGGAAGACAATAGCTACAGCGGCATCGCCAAGCCATAGCTGAGAACACAAAATGTCCATTCATGCAGGTAAGAGGAGGAAGTTCTGGGAGCACTGGACTAGGCTAACCTGAAATCCATGGAGCTGGTTGTCGGGGAGGCGGGGTGGGGGCAGGGGAAGCAGAGCAGGCTGGAACCCTATGGCTGGAGAGGAGCTGATGCTTGACTTCCTGACCACACACACACACTCACACACACACACACCCTCACCCTCCCTCTGCCACCTGAACAAAGATAATCTTGAAATCGCTTTGGATCATAGCATTTAAACTAGGGTCTTTTTGTTCTCTGCTGACTAAGAAGACAGAAGAGAGCAGAAAGCAGAGTGGTCAAGAAAAGACCTGGACCCTTGCAAGCCGAAGAGCTGAAGATCCAACGTAACTGCTACCTTAGCTCATGCTCAAACTTCATCCAGTCATGCAGTACACTGCAGCTGTGATCCAATGTAACTGCTACCTTAGCTCATGCTCAAACTTCATCCAGTCATGCATACACTGCAGCTGTAACTCTTCATTACTTGACAAGGGTGTGTGTGTGTGTGTGTGTGTGTGTGTGTGTGTACACATACTTATGTGCACTGTGTATGCATTTATTTCTTCCTGTTTGTGGTGATTGCCTCATGGTAAAACCTGCTCATGAGATTAAAGCTATAGATACTCTAAAGAACAGATTCTTGGCTATTATTTGATTGTTGGATTCCTGGCTATTATTTGAACTTGCAAGAAGAAAAACAGTTTGAGAGAACTTGGAATCTGCACCCAAGACAATTTTCTATCACACTGGAATGAGCAGACTCTACCTTATCAGTTTCCATATAGAAATCAGGAGAGAGGTTCCCCCAAGTACCAGGTGATGTGTTCTAGAGAGGCGTGGTCTAGCCATGATTCCATCCTACCAGTTTGAGCCTACAGCTTGCTCCACCCCTGGACTATGTTCACACATAAGAACTTTGAGTTTATTGTCTATTTGTGTGGATGTTATGTTTGAGAAGGTTAAACATCATTATCCAGTGGTTGAATAGAGTGTGGCCCCAAGCTCTCTTAGTACCAAATTCAGTAGAGGCTCAGTGAGCAACAGCATATGATGGGTCAGACCATGATCTGCTCCTGGGCTTGGTCCATCTGTCCATCTGTCCTATAACAGTTGCTGAGTTTCATCTTTACAGTTAGCTTCAAGTTTCAGGAACATGGCTGGGTTTTATTTTAGCTAGACTGGCCTTTTTTTTCCCCAGTGCTCAGTGCTCATTCAGTAAGCATAACTGTGTTCCTCAGTGCTTTTAAAGTGTTTTTCATTACCTGTGCTTGAGTTCCTAATGATATACTTACATTGTCATTCATTTATTTATTATTATATCTGAGCATCCAATCCCCTGAGAAGTTCTGAGGAGAATTTGTGGGAAGTTATAAATGCAATTTTTACCTGGTTTGATGCACACTTAACTATTCCTTTGTACTTTGGTTATTTTAAGAAATGTTGATTCTCTGGAAGGCATATATATAAGAAAAATAATCAAAATTATAGTGGTTAAGAACACAGCCTGACTATACTTGAATTCCAAATGTGCTACTTCCTAGCTATATGAGCAATGGTAAATTATCATGTCATCTGAAAATGAGGCTGGTTAACATGCATATTCCACTGGATTCTAGTGAGACTGACTTGGAAAGGCCCGTGAGGACTGTGGTCCCTTCCTCAGCTGGCTTCAGGCTATAGTCAGAACCGAGGGATACTTCCCTGTCTTCTTGCCACCTGATGATCAAAGGGATCCCTTTACTCTCAGTTCATCCTGAAACCCTCTCCTCTGCCTCCATTGCATCCTGCCGACAGTGAGTGCTATGTAAGTCAGCCATCTAAAAGAATCTGGGCCAGAAGTAGGTAGTGGGTTTACTTGGGGTTCCTTAGAGGAGCAGAACTGGTAGAATAAATATCTTAAATATTATTATCTAATATAATAAATATTTAATGGGGTTATTAAAGCCCTTTATAGGCTAGTCTGGCTAGTCCAACAATGGCTGTCTTTTGACAGGCCAACGGTCCAGCAGTTGTTCAGTCCACAAGGCTGGGTTCTCAACTAGACTTTAATATACTTTGGAATCCCAAAGAAGCAGGTTCTAATTCTGATAAAGGAATGCCTCAGCAGCAGGATAGATGAACTCGGCAGAGAGAGTGTGGGCAAGCAGGTAACAAGTAAAAGCTTCCTCTTCCATGTCCTTTTCTGTGGGCTGCTACCAGGAGGTGTGACCCAGATTTAGGGTGAGTCATATGACCTCAAATGATCTGGATTTATAAGGTATCTCTTCCTATCTACAATGATCCAATCAAGAAGAGCCTCTCACAGGTATGCCTGGCTACTTGAGTTTTAGTTGGTTCCAGACATAGTCAAGTTGACAACTAAGAATTGCCATCACCGGCAGCTGTATCTTCTCTCCAGGAGTAAGTTGTTCCTGTCTTGGAGAAAGTGATACAGTGAAAGCCATAGTTAAATTCTGGCATCCTTTTGCCCTTTGCCTCTTCAACAGCACTATTCCTCCACCCCAGCTTAAGGCCTGCTGGTATGTGGGCTCAAGGGGATGAAAAACCAGTTTTGTCAGCCCTTCCTTCAGGCTGGCCCTCCCATAGGACAAGTCTGGAATCTGTGGCTTTTGTTTTGTGATACTTTGGGGATTCCAGCGTTGGTTCCCTTGGGCTGTGTCCACACAGTCTGCTGTAAAGGAGCACCGCAGAGGTCTGCAGCCTCTACTTTACTGCTAGTGTTATTTCTGGGCCAATCTCCTTGATCTAAGTGGCTCTTACTGCCTTAAGGCAGTGGTTCCTGGATCTTTGCATGCCATGGGCTAGATGTATTTTGTTTAATACCAGACTGGCTAGATGTATTTTGTTTAATACGGGACTGGCAAAATGTTGCCGGTTCTTAATACTATCAACTGAAGAGCCACATTGTTTCAGTTACCCTGGGTTTCTATCCTGTCTATTCCCTCCTCCCTGACTCCGTGGGAGTATGAAATGAAGATGGTCAGCTCTCCTCAGCAAATCCTCAGGGTTTGCTCGCCCAGATTCAGTCCTGTGAGTTTCTTCCCAACTAGTAGTGTTTGGAAGCCTCAGCCATGGAGGGGTTTAGCCACAAGCCTGGCTCCAGGTCAGCTGGGACTGTCTAAACTGCTGGCTCTGAGCAGCAGTGTACAGCCGTCTCAGGCCAAGGGAAACACTGCGTCTGAGCGCACAGCCAGAGGAGTGCTGTGTTCGCCTGAGTTTCTGGAGAATTGCCCTCTTTCTCTTTTTCACTGTGTTTGGGTAAACAAAAGCATAGCCTCGGAGAGCTTTTGCAGGAGAAATTATAAAAATTCCTCAAAGCCTGTGATCTCATTTTAGATCTCCTCAGGATTCCTCATCAAGCTGCAATTAAGCAGAGAAAAATTCTGCCTTGGGGAGGGATTTTAATTACTCATCGTGTTGTGACTCGACTTTCTGCTACTGCCTTTCTTTACCTCTCCTGTCACAGTTGCAGTTTGACAGCTCCTCCAGTCGCTTCATTTAGGCTAAAAGTGAAAACGCTGGGTTGAAGGGGAGGGCAGGGCAGATATCCACCGCCTGCGTGCCTGTGTGTCTGTCTACTTCACCAGGAAGCCTGGTGGGACCGTCCTCTCCCCTCCCTTTCCCTCCAGCCTCAGCTGTATGAGCCCGTCGAGCCGGTGGACTTTGAAGGACTCGTGATGACACACTTAAACAGCTTGGATGCGGAGCTGGCCCAGGAGCTGGGGGACCTCACCGATGACGACCTGCATGTGGCCTTCACACCCAAAGAATGTAGGACTTTGCAGCACTCTCTGCCAGAGGAAGGGTAAATTATTTTTTGAAAATATGAGAAGGGAAGGGTGCTGATTCTGAACCTCTTTTCTTTCTTTCTTTCTTTCTTTCTTTCTTTCTTTCTTTCTTTCTTTCTTTCTTTCTTTCTTTCATCTTGAACCATGTACCCTAAGCTGGACTCAGAGTCACGCCCTCCTGCTCCTGCCTCCTTGGTGCCTGGGTTAAAGGTGCGCAGCAGCATGCCCAGCTTTGGAGGACTCTGGAAAAGAAGCAAACTTTGGATTGGGGGTGGGGGAGGGGCAGGGGAGGGACTACAGAGCAGGGGGGAATGAGTGTCTAACATGTGCGAGGATCTAGGATTTGATCCCTAGAATCACAAAGAAGTTAATAATTATTTTAATTTAAAAAAAAAACAAACCACATACGTTTTAGGGCCTGAGGAGATGTCATGAGGACCTGAGCTCAGATTCCCCAGCACCCCCAGAAAAAGCAAGGCATGGTGACAGGCATGTACTTTAAGTCTAGTGCTAGAGAGGCAGAGGGTATCCCTGGGCCTTGCTGGGCAGCCAGTCTAGCCACTGAGTAAGCTCCAGGTTCAACGGAGAGACCCTCCCTCAAAACTAAAGAATTGAGGAAGATACCCAACATCTACTATTGCCTCCACATGCTCACGCACGCACTCACCAGCGCACACACACACACACACACACACACACACACACACACACGCACACGCACACACATTTTAAAAGGAGCAAAACTACTTAATCCACTAAAATACACAGTACATATAGTATTGTTCCCTAGATGTAGACAGAGTTTGTTTGCTTGTCTGTCTGTCTGTCTGTCTGTTTGTTTGTTTGTTTGTTTTGTGGTGCTGAAGACCCAGCATAGGCCTCACACGCAGTAGGCAGATGTACACGATTTCTAAATTGGTTTAACACCCTGTGGGAGCTAAGACACAGTGTAAGGCGTGCAGTGGAACAGGGTGGGACAGTCCAAAAGAAGGGAAGATTACAGGCCCTAGAATTGGACTGCTGGGTGCCAGCTTAGTGACCATAGGCTAGTCACATGACCTCAAGAAGCCTCATGGTCTCTATTTGTAGAGTGTCAAGAGTGTTCATAACAAGTATGGAAATGCCTCTCTCAAAAGCATTTTATGGGCCAGGAATAGCTCGGCAGGAAAGACATTTCCCAGGATTGACTCATTCAAGTTGTCCCCTGATTGCCACATCTAGGTGTATGTGCAAGCCAGGCGTGGTGGTGCACGCCTTTAATCCCAGCACTCGGGAGGCAGAGGCAGGCGGATTTCTGAGTTTGAGGCCAGCCTGGTCTACAGAGTGAGTTCCAGGACAGCCAGGGCTATACAGAGAAACCCTGTCTCGAAAAACCAAAAAAAAAGGTGTATGTGCAAATGCATGTGTACACACACACACTCACACACACACACAAACATACATAAAATAAATGAATATAAAAGAATTGTTAAGATCTTCTATTTCTTTCTGTACAAAGGCCTAGATCAAATTAGTAACTTAAGTTTCCATGTACATTTATTGGACATCTGTTGAGTTCTGAGACTAAAAGATGAGGAAGGGAAACTCCCTTCCTCTACAGAAGTTACACATGGGGAGACACAGCAGAAGCAGTGTTAAAATGAATATTCACATGACTGTTTAGAGCTGCGTTGCCGAGCGAGCATGGCGTGGGCGTTAGTGCTGGTTGTCCACTAACCAGGGACTCAGGTCTGAATGGACTGTGAGCAGCCATAGGATGAGCACACCTGCCTCACTGGAGATTTCGAGTGGCTTTAATTTTCATTCATTTTTTTAAACCAAAACACTCCCTTGAACATTTTGAGTCTTCTCATTTCTCCCAGAAAGTAGAGTATGCGACATGGTGTCTGCCCTCATTGCTCTGAGGTGTTTCTGTGTTAGGTTGTGTTTCCGCACAGGCGTCGACAACTGGGACGTAGAAAGTCCCTTGTTCTCTTCTTGAATCAGTTTTCCTTCACACATCAGGCTAGCCATGTGTGCAGCTCTATTCCATGTTACAAATACTTGTTTCCCCCAAACCAGGTCTGTCATTATTGGGGAACAGTTTTCTTACTGTCAGGCCATTTCTTCAAGTGCGATTTGAATATTGACAACACATTTTCATCTTTGGTAGAGTTACACTATTTATTTGTGTGAATATTTATCTTTAAATGTGGCCAGAATCTTAGAAGAACTGGTATAGAATACAGGAAGTTTGGAGGTAGAAGGACTTTTAAAACTTTGATAAAGAAGGCAGGTTTTCACAGAGCCATTTGGTGAGTGAGTGAGACACCATTTTGTTGCTATGACTTACAGGGAATGTGTTACCTTTCTGATGACTCTCAGGCAGCCTGTACTATCTCAGTTGTTGCCGAAGTCTTCTGTAATAAGAAAGGCGGGCAGGGAAAGCATCCTGGTTACCATGGGAGTAGCTACTAGTGACTCTAAGGGACTGTCCTGTGCTTCCCTCAGAAGCTATATTGAGGAGTGGTAGTCATGTGCCTGAGCCTGCAGGTCCTGGTTTGGCCACTTGGTCTATGACTTGGATTAATGTCCTTAACACCTCGTTCTTCTGTACAACAAGAAGAACAGCAGTGTCTGCCTTGTTGAATAGATACATGTTAAGTGCTTGAGTCTCAAGCACTTTGTGTGTCAGCATCAAATCTTTGTCATGATTCTCTGAAGGAGGCCCTCTTACTACATCAACACTTGCTGGTGAAGAAACTGAGACAGAGAAGGATTGGATGATTTGCATAAGGTTAACAGAGTCAATGAGGAGCTGGGGGTTGGGCAGTCAGGGCCAAGAGATCTCCTATCTAGCCTTTGCAGAATTTCATCTTGGGTTGATAGCAGTTCCGTGGGTGAGTTCTGTCCTGTCTCCTTGTGTTATCCAGTTTCCCTTTACGGTAACAAATATCCATGATAAATCAACTAAAAAGAAGGAACATTTATTTTGGCTCACAACTTTCAAGCTTTCAGCCCTGGCTGTCTGGGCTGCATTGCTTTGGCCCTTTAGTGGCACAGAGTATTTTGATAAGAGGCCATAGCAGAGGAGAAGTAGCTTGTGACCACTTCATGGCCAGGTGCAAAGGACAGAGAAGAAGAGAGAAGTGTCCCATGGTCCCTTTCAAGACCTTCCATAAGACCCCACATCCTGGAGAGTTACCACTTCTCAATTTATGTCATGCCAGAGACTGAGACTTTAAACAGGTGAGCCTTTGGAGGCCATCCAACATCCGAATTATTCCATCCCTGTTTCACGAATGCAAAATCAAGACTTATAGTGAAACATGGAAGGGGAGAAAGCCCGGAGGCCTCCACCCTAGACAGAGAACTACGGGCGGCTAAGGAATGCGGTGAGCCAAAGAAATAATCTTCTCCAGGGAAGAGCATACCAATCGCTTCTCCAATACCAAATGGTCATCCAGTAAAACAAACATATACAAGTAACACTATATGGACTGAGACAGTTGTATTTATGAACATATATATGTATACACACATATATAGTTTTATAGGTATAACAACATATATATGTATACACACATACATACATATACAACAACATATATATGTATACACACATATATACATTTATAGGTATAACAACAATTTAAGAAAAAAGAGGCCATGAGTTTGAATAAGAACATGGGAGAGTTTGGAGGAAGGAAAAGGGAAAAATGATATATTATAATTGCAAAAATATTCAAATAAAAATCTTTTAGCTCTTAGGCCTACTTATGTCTAGTACTAATGTATTTCTAACAATACCAAGATCTTTATACTGTCATTATTTCTGATTGCAAGACTGTGAAACATATCTCTAATGATAGATTCCTCAACAGGTATGATAGAAATCCAACACTTACTAAATCTTCAAAGCCACCAAAGCCCAAGGCAGCTGTTCTTGGCTTTTTAAATGGAAAACACACATGCCGAAACAAAAAAAAAAAAATCACACAAAAGCAAAAGAAAAAATAACTGTTAGAAATAGCTATTTGAACTATTCTTCATGTTTGGTGTTTAATTATAGCTGTTTCTCCCTAGGAATGTCTTAATGCCTTCAGGCAAAGATGTACTTTAGCAATTCGCTATAGCAAAGAAACTCAACAGAGCATAAAACGACAACATATTTGTTTAATGAAAACACAAGTATCAATCATTGCCTTAGGAATACTCCATACACTTGAAATGAATGGGCAAGAACATCACGAACGTTCTTATTGACACAGATTTGAGATGGTGTTGTGTCTCTTGATTGTGGAAATGACTTATTACTTTTCCCAGTAATAACATGTTTTATCTTATGTTTTACCTAACTAGAGTTGAACTGGATCCTCACGTCAGAGACTGTGTTCAGACCTATATTCGAGAGTGGCTGATTGTGAGCCGGAAGTAAGTTTATCCCTCTTTATATATAAGTGCTAATTTATATAAATGTAAATTTTGTATTATTGGTGGGTTTTTTTTTTTCAAATGAAATGGCTTTTTGGAGGGGTTTTAGGTTTGCAGACAAATTGAACAGAAAGCCTTAAGATCTCCCACATCCTCCCTCTCAGAGCATCACTCGTGCTGGGCACACACTGGGCGACACCCCAGTCCTGCCATTGCTTTTTGAGCTATATCCTTGATGGCCTTTAACAAAAGCATGCGTGACATGCTTCTACTCTTGCAGCATCAAACAAAAGGGTTTTGCTGCCGTGAGAGTCCTGACGCTCCGCCTGTCTCTGCTCCAACCCTCACTGGTCTGTGCAAGTCTTCTTCATGGTCTTGGATTTCAGCTTGCGTCCTCTTGTCCTCTTGTGGCTTCGTCCCTTGTTTTCTATTATCACTGAAAAAAAAGATCTTGCATTGTACAGATGTACTGCAGTCTGTTTATCTACTCAGTTTGGAAGAAAATCATATTCTAAACATGAAGATTCTGAAGAATAGAGTCTTTGTAGAAGTTGTCTTGTATGATACTATGCCAGTGCCTGGAAAATACAGAAGTGGATGCTCACAGTCATTTATATGATGGAACACAGGGCCCACAAAGGAGAAGCTAGAGAAAGTACCCCAGGAGCTGAAGGGGCCTGCAACCCTATAAGAGGAACAACAATATGAACTAACCAGAACCCCCAGAACTCGTGTCTCTAGCTGCATATGTAGCAAAAGTTGGCCTAGTGGGCCATCATCAGGAAGAGAGGCCCCTTGGTATTGCAAATATTATATGCCCCAGTACAGGGGAATGCAAGGGCCAGGAAGTGGGAGTGGGTGGGTAGGGGAGCAGGGCAGAGGGAGGGTATAGGGAACTTTTGGGATAGCATTTGAAATGTAAAATAAGAAAATATCTAATAAAAAACAAAAAAGGAAAAAAAGTTATAAATAGATAGAGTTAGCCAGGCACGGAAGAACATACCTACAGTTACAATTACTCAAGAAGCCGAAGCAGGAGGATATTTTGGACCTAAAAATTCAAAGCCAGCCTGAGCAGCAGGACAAGACCAGGTCTCATAAAAACAAACAAACCGACTTTCTGGGTGTTTTTTTTTTTAAATCTTCATTTTTTATTTTGATGAACTCCTAGAGAAAAGAGAGTTAATGAATTGAAACTTGGCCTCAGGTTCAAAGATGCCGTTGGAATTTGTGACCCCCAAAGCAAAATACTTGCTAGTCTTCCATGGAGAGCATTTTTATCTCTGGGTTAATCAGACATTTTGTGACATTTATATTTGTATTTTGTGACATTTATATTTATATCAGAAGTTTCTGTCTCCATGGTAAGACTCTCCTTCACAGCACAGCTTCATAAGAAGCATTTGAACACACAGAAATCCACGCCATGTGTCCATGTGCACATATATGTGAATGTGTGTGCTGGCAAGTAGGCTGCAGGTGTCTTCAGACTGAGGCTCGCCACTCTAGATAGATGTCAGCCTCTGGGACATAAGCAGCTTATGGAAGGTAGCCTCCCCATCTCCCGGCACTAGTAGGAATTACTGTTCTCAGGGATAAATAGATGAATAATAAGACTCTTGGCATTGGGTTTTATCCAGTTCCTGTAAGTGTGCCATTGCATCTGTGCTGGATTATTTTTCTTTTTAGCAAAGAAAAGTATGCATCCTGCTTCCAGTAGCTGTGGAGGAAAGAGAATCACTCCTAGAAGGTAGTGATGACAAAGCTACATGCTAGTCTGCGTTGCCTTAGAACGCAGGTGGAGAGCAACATTCACCAGCCGGGCAAATAGGATTATGCCATGCTTCTAATAAATGAGAGATTTCAGAACAAGTTGTTTTCAGACTCCAAAATGTTATAATTAGAGGCACTTTTCTGGGTATTTAAAGTTCTAAAAAAGAAATCCAAGAAGGAACAATAAACAGAAAGGTCCATTGGACTAAATTTGGTCTTCAGATTTATTTTCTATTTGAAACCCTGAACTTGCCCCTCCTTCTGCCATCACAGACTGTCGGATGCTTTTCTGTCTTCCACAAGTTTTCTTTAAAAAATAAAATAAAATAAAAAGACTTTAGAATGCTTGTGGTAGAAATTTAAAAACTATAGAGAGACAAAACCAAAATGAATGGATTTCATTCTTTGTAGATAACCATACTTGACGGTGATATACCGCATTGAATCAAATCTCTTTGTTGTATATGTTTATATAAATACTACATCAAACTCTAGTACTATTTTTTAGCCTGAATTTTCAAAGTAAGGGAAGAATCCCTATCTATATTTTTAATTACTCTTCCTCAACATAGTAACTCATGATTGCTTGATGCATGTGTATCACATGTTTAGGCAAATCCTAATTTTTTTTATTTTTGTACTTATGTTTCGTACAGTGTAGCAATGTCCTTCTCCCTAAAACCCTATGCACATTTATTGCTTTTTTCCTATGGGGAAAAACTATAATTTCAGTGCCTAAGATATATGCACAAATTTAAGACTTAATAATAGACCAGAGATTTAATCAATATATGAATTAAATGTTGAATATTAGCAAATATAAAATACTTTATTTTGTGAAAGAATTGTGAAAGATTTTTGACATTTTCTTTGTTTATCTGATTGAACATTTTTTCTCCTGTATTTGATGGCCACCAGTAATTTTTTTTCCTTAGTGTACTACTTAAGAAATTTGAACAACTCTATTGAGCTATTTGGTTTTATAAAACCTTAGATAACTTTTTTTTTTCCTTTTTGGGGCAAGATGATGCATTCCTTTAATCCCAGTACTTAGGAAGCAGGGGCAGATGGATCACTGAGTTCAAGGCCAGCCTGGTCTACTGTGTGATTTCCAGGACAGCCAGGGCTACACAATGAAACCCTATCTCAAAAACCAAAACCAAAACCAGAACACAAACAAACTTTTTTCCCTTTTAATGTTTTGTGTGTGTGTGTGTGTGTGTGTGTGTGTGTGTGTGTGTGTGTATGCATGCACATGCATGTAGACACACAGGTTGGTGTTTGGAATCTTCCTTAATTATTCATTCACCTTATACATTGAAGCAGAGTCCCTCAATCAAACCCAGGGTTTGCAAATATAGCCAGTGTCACTAGCTTGCTTAAGGGATCCCCTGTCCTCACTTTCTGAGGCTTTTAGGTGGATTCTGGGAATCTAAGCTCTGATCTTGCCTTCACAGCAAATGCTCTGACTGCTGAGTAATCTCTCCAGCACCTTTCACCATATAAGTTCCTTACCCCGGTATATCTTAAATATTGTTTGTATTTTAACATTTAGAATGATTTATGTAATTAAGTCCATATTGGTATTTTCCTTAAGATTTTTATCTTGGTATCATGTTTAAATGTCTGGTTTGGGGTTAAAATATGGGTCTTGACCTTTAGCCAACTCGATTGTTGTTTCTGTTCCGATGCGTGTCCCATTTCTTTTTCAGAAGCAATGATTATCCATGCAGTTATCTCTTATGAAAACAATATCTGTTTCTATTCTGTCAAGCAGACTGGGGACGGAGATTAGCGTTGGCTGACTTCTCAACACACTCATGTCCTGGATGAGTTTCCTTCCCCACACACGCTAGTGGGCAGAGATAAGGCTCCAACTCCAACACTCATTGGCAGTTTCTGGCAGTCTTTGACTAGTGTCTTATAGAAGGGCAATTTTTCTACTCCTACATTTGATTCTATGGCACTATGAATCTGAAATACTGAGTATGAAAATTGTAATACACACACTTCTCCCAGGAGTCATTTATTCGCTGTGTGTACCTATAATGCTTTACTCACGGGGAAAATCCAGGCACCCTTCATCACCCATCACCTACTATGTTTTCAATACAGCATTTAAAACAATGTATTTTTTATTTATTCTTTGGTAATGTATGGTCAAACATATATACAATGTAACTTGATTATATTTATACCTTATTCCCCTGGACACCTCCCCTGCTAAGGAAACCCCTTCCACCTTGTATTCCTTTCATTTTCTTTTTCTCTAATTACCACTGAGTCTATTTGGTGCTGATGCGGCAGATTGATCAGAGCATGGGCAATGTACCAGCCACAGAGTCCCTAAGAAAAAGGATTCTCTCTTTCCCAGCAGCCATCAGCTGCAGTAGTTCCTCAGCTAAGAGTAAAGCTTCATGAGCCCCTTCCTGTCCATAGCACAGAGAGATGGCTCAGCAGTTAGGAGTACCTGTGCTCTTCAGAGGACCTGTGTTTGGTTCCCAGCATCTGTTAGGCATGTCATGGCCACTGTGGGCTTTCTCCTGTCCACTTTGGCATGCCTACTGACGGCCTTGCCGGCTCATGTTAGGCAGTCATGTTGGTGAGACTTTATGGGGGTAGTTCTGACGTTACTAAGAGATCAAATTTTATAACAAATTCCCTGGTCCTCTGGCTTTTACAGTCTTTTCACACGCCTTTTGAAATGTTCCCTGAGCATTAGGTGTGAGAGTTGTCTTGTAGATATATCCATTGGAACTGGACTTCACAACTCTGTTTTGATTGGTTGTGGTTTGTCTCCATCATCCTCATGGTCTCCACCTGTAGTCCTCATGACTCACCGATGTCTCTTTTTGTAAGTTATAAGCATACATCATAGTCTTGAATAATATCTTTGAGATCATCTTGTTTCAGAGAACTAGGCCATTTTTTTAAAGACTGCCTTGATTTCCTCAGAGGACAAGAATGTCCCATAAGATATGGTTCTTTATCTGTTGATGAATATGTGATCGTCTCCTCTTCCCATAATGGGAAATTCTAGAACATTTGTTCTACCCGTGACTGTGCCTATTTCTGAAGGTAGAAAAGAGACCCATGCATCTAATATGTTCTGATTACTTCCACCGAGTCATTCTCCAGAAAAGCTCTGCTAACACACTTCATGATCAGCTTCACATGGAGCTGCCCCTTCATCCATTTCCTTGCTGGTGTTGGGTGTTATTGATAAAAATAAGTTACATTTTTACACTTATTTTGGGAAAAATAAGTTTCCCCAGTCTTATTTTATTGTCATTTTAACTGTGGGCTGTTATTACCCATTTTCTGAATGCTCATTCATATATTTGGATCTTATTCCTGTAGTCCAAAAGCCCAACTATATATACATATTTATGTAAATGTAAAATATCTATATATGCACATTATCCCAGTACATACAATACCATGAAGTCCCATCTCTAGGGATTTGACTAAACGAAGCAAAGACCTATGTTCACATAAAAGTCTCTATGCAAATACTTATAACATTTTTATTTGTAGGTGCCAACATTACAAATAACACTAAATGTATTCAATAGGGTAATGAGAAAACAAACTGTTGTAAGTGCATACAATGATACCACTCAGCAAGATGATGGGATATTTAAACTACTGCACAGCCAACACCAGATTCATTATGCTAAATAAAATAAGCCAGCCAGTAAATAGTTCTACTTATATGACATTCTAAGAAAATGTGAAGACACTCCAGTTAGTGTATCAGGGGAATAACCCTCAGACTATACCATATATTTTCCTGAGCTTTGGGGATGGGCGGCAGCCTGCTTTCTGCAGAGGTCTGATCTTAGTGAAGCCATTTTGCCTTCCATGAACATCTTTGTCATTTAAAACCATGCAGTCAGGCACTGGTCCTGTCAGCTCCTTTATCCCTCACTTATCTCCTGGCTGCTATTACATCTCTCTGTAAAATCCAGAGGTAGTTTTTTATGCCCTTGTTCTCTACAGTAATGGCTTTGAATTCCACTTAATGGGCAGAGGTGTGCGGTAATGGCCACTTGCACTCCTCCCCATCTCCTCATTCTGTGGACATTTGCCACTCAAGTCCTGTCGCTGGCACGTTTAAATCAGATAGATGGTGCTGCTGTAAAGGACAAAAGAGAGGTCTAGCCTTATTTTTTCACTCAAAAGGGAAAGACTGAATTATGTAAAATGCATGATCATTTTTTATAGAAATATATTCACCTTTTTTTCTGTTTTGCTACACATGTGCACACAAACGTGCATGTGTGTGTGTGTGTGTGTGTGTGTGTGTGTGTGTGTGTGTGCACTTGTGTGCATACACATATATGAAAGTCATTCAGAGCAACTCGCAGGAAGAAGCCCTTTCCTTCCACCGTGTGGGCCCAGGGCATTGAACTCAGGAGGTCAGGCTTACCAGCAAGCACCTTAACCTACTGACCTATCTCACAAGCCCAGAAAATATATTCTTTTCCTAGAACTATTTACCTGTGATTCTTAGACTATAAGGACTCCTTGGATAGAGCTCTTTCTGTGTTTTATGCCTAAACTGCCACATTTATGTGAAGATAACAGTTTTTTAGTACTTTTTGCTTTGTGTGTTTTGATACGAGGCACAGACGGGATGATTCATGTGGGGCTGTGTTCACTTCTTATCCTGTTCTCATGTGCCTTCATCATTTTGTGCCGGTTTATGTTTGATAGCATCCTTTGGGGGGAAAAGTATGGATTTTAAGCGCAATTGTCCCTGTCATTTTCTCTAAATGAAGCCGGGGTGATTAACTTCAGAGTGTTTTCACATCTTGGTGGTGAGTCAAACTCTCCAGTGATTAAATGTGTTTACGTGCTGTTTATTTTTGGTGCATTATCCATAGTGACAGTGAAACATTTCATGGGTGTTATGGGCAGCATCATAAAAGTCCCTGGACTTTATCTTTCATCCCCAGTGATTAAGGCGATGCCGCAGGAAGGTCATGCACAAGGAGAGTGGGCATCCCAAGGAGCAGGGCATCATCTGTTTTATCGCTCCACTTTTACTCCCAGTGAACTGGTAAACAATTAAAAATTGAACACCTCAGTGCATATAATTCAGTTACTCCCAAAACACCATAAAAATGTCTCCCCGATCAATAATTGCTTATTATGACACACATTTGTTGTGCCGGCTGTCAAGGGGCTCTGCTTTCTTAAAGCATGGAGAGCAAGCCAGGCTCATCAGCCTACATGGTAACAAGCAGTAACCAGGCTGGGGACACCATCACAGCCTGCTCTAGACCTCCTTGCCAGAGGCCCTGGTCAAAGGCTTCTTCTACCAATCCTTCACTGGGGTGGCCAGAAGCTGTCACACACAGCCTCCTGTGAGTTTTTAAAACATCTTGATATTTCCCTAGAAGCTTTTGTGTCGGTGTGCATTAAGTTCTAGTTACCTGTGTCCTCCTTGGTAATTGTGGCATCTTTTATAGTAGACTGACTTCACTGGGGCCAGGTGCTCTCAGCTGTATGTATTCTCCTTGGTACCTTATTCCCAAGAGAATTAAAGTTACAAACACTTGACGAATGAAAAGAATGAATGAAACTTAACAAGAAAGTATCCACCTATCGGTACATGTAGGACGGACGAGGATCTCATTAAAACGTGGAGCGGCAGGGTGCCATGAGTTTAACCAGGACAACAGACTCACTCGGGGCTTTGTAGCATCCTACAAGTGGAATGCTAACGTGGGTTCTTTGCAGAGCTGTACCCTTGTTTCTGACAGCTAAGTACCGATCCCCTCCAAAAACAATGTCATTCTGCAGAAATACTAGAAGCCTTCAGTGTATTTGTGAAGTAAGCGTCTGGACTGAGAGAGCATTCATCGGCAGAGCAGTGTTGCCACACATGCTCACGATGACAGCTGGCGTGTAACTGTCATTATTAGCAGAACCCTAAAGGCACAAGCGAGGGCAGGGATTCAGATGCCTGTGGTTTTCAAGAGTTAGTCTTCAGAAAAAGTCTGGGGTGGAGTCTGCTGAGGATGGGGATGGGTCTCAGATCATACGTAGCCTTGGACTGCATCAGTGTTGCGAAGAGAAAAGCGACTGGAAAGTTGTCATGCTGTCCTACTGTGAAGTACGGGACTATTATCTCCGAATGCCAATCTTTATAACTACCATGGAGCCTAAGTAATAGGTTGGCATGGGGCATAGGAAGGTAAGATGAGTTGACAATTGCTAAGCTCACAGCAGCTGGAGAACTGTGTAAGAGTTGGTAAAGGAGACTTGATTGGGGTCCCTGTAGTTTCAACCACAGTGCCAAGTGTTTGACACACTGCTTTCCTTGTATTTGGAGACAACCTCAAATTGTAGAAAAATTGTACATATAGAACAAAGACCCCTTCCTCCTTACCACTAATCATGTGAGGCTAGGTTCCCTACCTGATTTCCCCATCACCCTGCCTACATTAGTGTGTAATTGTTACAAACAAGTACGTTTGCCATTATATAGTTGACATATAACCCCCACATTCCGAAAATAAATATTAATTTTTCAATGCCACTAATCTTCAGATTTCATTTTTCATCAAATGGCCAAAGAATGTTCTATCAAGGATCCAGTTCCGAGTTGCACACTGTACTTAAGTATCCTGTGCCCTTAGCCTTGCTCACACTAGAAGACACCCTCAGTATATATGTTTACTTCTCTGCCTTATGAAATTATGGGCCAGCTATTTTATAGAATGGTCCTCCCTTTGGGTTTAATTGACATGCTATCCCATTCCTTATCAAACCTTCGGTTTCTTTCCATCAATATGGATCTATAATTTTCTACTTTATTGAACGATTTAACTCATGTCTGACGCACATTTCGATGGTCAAGCCATCTTCAATCTGACTGGAGCCATTCTCTTTGACTGACCCTTATGTCTTTTTTACATGGCCCCACAGTCATTGATGGCATTCTTCTTCCCTGATGCAAGATATTGCAGGAACTCTTAGATTTCCCCCCGTCCTCCTCCTGGCGTTAGCCGAGGCTCTCAGATGCTGCCATGGTTTAGTGGACTGTGGTACTCAGCAGCCAGGCTGTATGTGTTAAGTGTGCTCATTTTTACTAAAGTTTTTCTCCTCACGTCCTTTCAGAGAGCAGAAACCATGAGTTCTTGTTGGCATGGACAACTGACTTCACAGTGTTTGCTCTAGCATTCTTCCTTTGATATTTTAATTCCTTTGTTTGGCAAAATATGGCTCCTGTGTCCTTTATGTTTCTACTAAGTTGTCTAATCCTCTTATGTGTACCCATTGCCCATATTATCCTCTACCCCAGTCAGCCACCTCCTCCTATTCTGGTTCTGACACCAGGCTTGTCACCCCTGCCCAGATGAGCGTCTTCTTACACTGACACAGTACCAGGTGCCCAAGCTCGACACCTCCTGTCAGGTTTCCATTCTTATAAATGCTCCTTTATTAGACTCAGGCTCAGTGAGGAGTATGCTCCTGGCTGCTCATGCTGGGATATCTTCCTTGCACTATTTGGGTTCCAACTCACCCATCTGTGAGGGTAGCACTTTCATAATAAATGCTTTCCTTACCCTATCCTGAATTCGAGTTCCAGTTCTGGATTTCCCAGGCTACTCTCCACCCCCAAGACAGATGGCTGCCTTTTTCCAATGTATCTTAAGGTTTTAACACCTAGTTGTATAGGGAGAGTAGGAAAGAAAGGAGAGAGTGTTTGAGAAGTGGGAAGGAAAGGGAGACAGGGAGAAAAGGGACGAGAGAAGAGAAGGACACAATTATTCCCTGATCCTCACAATAAACTCTTAAGATGAACTTTAGTTGTTTATCTGTCCCCTTTCCCATACCTGAGGAAATGGGCTCAGAGACATGAGGCCACCTGCCCAGATCAGCATCTGAGTTCAAGCCCTTCTCACTCAGCCAGATTCTGCCTGCTGCACACTCTGGCCTCTAAAGAGAATGCTTTCAAGAAGCCTTTGGTTTGGGCGTTCCTGAGTGTATAAGAAAGGTGTTTAAGACAGAGTTTGGCAAACGATGGCTGTATTCATTCTGTGTGGACAGTTGCTCTCCCAGTCTGCCTATTTCCCCGTCTTCCTTGTGTCTTCACGAGGGCTCAATGGGAACTTGGCTTTGTTTGAGTCGGTTGCCAGGGTGGGAGGACTAGGCTGAGATGCCTGTAGCCAGAGGCCCTGAGCCAGCCGTCTTACTACCTACCCAGTAGTGGCTCCTTCCATGCTGGCACTTCTGGAATGAGTCACCTCTGTGCTTGCCAGCTCCTGCCTCTCCGCAGCCAGCGTTACCCCTGCTTCCAAGAAGAACACTGTGACTTTCCGAGATTTTAAGATGGGGAAGTGGATGCTGAAGGGTATGAGGAAGGAGAGAAACGTGTCTCTGACTCCAACATGAGCACAATGGTCTTATTGCTTTCCAAAGTACAAGTCCCAAAGGCTAAAGTGCGTGTGTATGTGTGTTTGTCTGTGTGTGTGTTTTCTTGCTTATAAGCTTATAAGTAGACACTCTTAGAAATCGATATAGTTTATAAGATGGGGAAAAAGGCACGCTAACGGAGTGCAGTCCTGGTTGCTAAGACAGCAACACCATGTAGGTCTTTTGGCTGCTTCTCCAGCTTTGTTTTGTTTTTTTGTTTCTCTATAAATCCAATCTTTCCTTGAGAAGGAGCTTATAATACTGAACCTGTTTTTAGACTCAGTTCTCTTTAGAGGGAATAGGTCCTAAAACATAACTGCAGACACCATCTTGGGGAGTTAGAATGGATTCAGAAGGATTACTGTGAGGAGTAGCTAGTCTTTTTTTTTTTTTTTCCTCTGCTCCACATAGGGCATCACAGAACGAATAGCCACAGGCCTAGTGTGTTCTCTTTTGGGTCTAATTGCAAGACAATATCTCTTATTTGCCTATATTTGCCACTACTTTAGTTTAATTATTTCCTCTTCCCGGGGATATTAGACCACCCACCATGTGGGCAAGTAGCTGAGGTGCAGGACTACATCACCCGCAGCTCTTCTCGTCTTTTCTGTTATTTATTTGTGAGTAGTGTAGCTGTTTGGGAACTGGTCACAGGGTGTGGCAGAGGCTACAAAACAACCTGCGGGAGTGGCTTCTCTCTCTCCCGTATTTGGGTTCCAGGGATCAGACTCAAGCCGTAAGTCTTGGTGTCAAGCACCATTTCCTGTTGAACCACCTTGCTACCCACTCAGGGTGTTTTCTTCCTGTATGCACCAAGGACTGCCACCCCCTCCATGTGGCTCCCTAGGCTTGCTGGTTGAGAATAACTTTCAAGAAGACTTAAGAATGGATCTTTTCCCAAAGAACTCTGTTAAAAGACAGTAAATTTTATAAAATAAGCATTGGTTAGTTATCATTGGCTCTTCATTTACAAACTCAGAACAACTGAAACTAAAAATATACACATACATACACACACACACNCACCCCCTCCATGTGGCTCCCTAGGCTTGCTGGTTGAGAATAACTTTCAAGAAGACTTAAGAATGGATCTTTTCCCAAAGAACTCTGTTAAAAGACAGTAAATTTTATAAAATAAGCATTGGTTAGTTATCATTGGCTCTTCATTTACAAACTCAGAACAACTGAAACTAAAAATATACACATACATACACACACACACCCCTTTCATTTTTGTTTTCAGATATTTAGGAACACCAAATCAGAAATTATTATAGTCATTTTTTTCTTGATTATTTTCTAAGTACTTATTCTTATTTGTTTATGGTCGTTCTCTTCTTTTTTAGTTCCTAATCCAGCCTGCTTTTCTCCCAGCCTTATTACTATAGATTGGACTGGGCACACAAATGGCCAAGGGACACTTAGAATAGTTGCCAGGCTGCTCTTGTAAAAGCTGCCAGGCTTTTTGTCACTTTTTCTCAAAAACATTTTTTTGTCTTCTGAGCATCATAAAATCAAGAGAAGTCCTGGCCTCCCTGCCAAAGCACTGGGGCATCTCCTTCTTCCTTAAATTACACAGTGAACTACCACACCTAACACAGTGAACTACCATACCTTCAGTACCTGCTGTGTGTGCCTCTCTCTTCCTGCAGTGCCCATCCCTTTCAGAGACTTACAAAGGGTGTTTGAATCCTTGCTGGCTTCCTACGGGTCTGTCTTTACCTGTAGGCCATTTGACCTGCCTAATGAATTCTAACCTCACTGCATGCCCCTTTACCAGCCTGCACTGTGGTCTTTACAGTAAAAACAGAAAGCATGGGCTGGAGAGATGGCTCAGCCATTACAAACAATGGCTGCTCTTGCAGAGGTCCTAAGTTCAATTCCCAGCAACCACATGGTGGCTCATGACCATCTATAATGTGATCTGATGCTCTCTTCTGGCATGCAGGTGTTCATGCAGATAGAACACTCATATACATAAAACAAAATATATAAAATTTGAAAGAGAGAAAGAAAGAAAGAAAGAAAGAAAGAAAGAAAGAAAGAAAGAAAGAAAGAAAGAAAGAAAACAAATTAGGTGTGTGTACATGTTTTCCAAGAAGCCTTTCAGTCAGAAAAATAGGCAATGTACGTGTTGGTTTCTATAGCTATGAAATGACAAATACAAGCTCCTGCTCTCTCCATCATGGTCTTACTTCTCCAGTGATTGCCTTGGCCACTCTATTTTAGACTCCTCCCAGAAAGAGAGTGGTGGAGGAGACAGACAGACAGACAGGCACAGAGAGAGAGACAGGAAGGAAGNGGGAGGGAGGGAGGGAGGGAGGGAGAATGAGAACACACACCAGTGAATCTAGGCCTTTGTGCATGCTGGGCAAGAGCCTGGCCACTGACCCTGACCTGTATTCCCATCCTGTAGACAACGTTCTCCTGAAGTTTCCAGAGTGGGTCTGTGAGTGTTAGCAAAGAATGTTGGTGCATACATTATTTTTGTATATTTTTCCTTCGTGGTGTCCTGCATTATTAAGAACATTGATGTGGAGTTGAAATGGCTTTCCTCTGTTTTTATCTTCAAACATTCCCTGTTTGCTGCTTCTGCACACTGCTAGTTTTATTTCAGCCTCTTACACTGTGCAGTCACAGTTCAACTTCAGCTTGGAGCCAAGTGCCCCACAGCTGAAGTGACCACACCTCTACAAATGGCATTTTCCCAGGCGTTCCTGCCTTTCATAATGGGCCAGCCAGGAGGCCAGTTCCTATGCCGCTACAACAGAGCCTTGTGTGAGGGCTGGGTGCGTCATTCAATGGAAGCCTCACAGTCATCCTCTGTGGAGCCTCTGTAGCTGCTTTCCCCTTGTGTTGTTACTTTATTTTTAATCTAATGCATTGCCTCTTCCTCCCTCTCTCCTGCTCCGCGTCTCCCTCCAAATCAAATCACGTCAACACTGAAAGAAACCAAGGAAGTTCAGAGTTTTGCAGCTTTAAAAAGACTGGCTCTCGCAGAGATTTTCAGAAGACGCTTCAGAAACAGACGTTTGAGTCAGAAACCTTGGAGTGCAGTGAACCGGCCACTCAGGTACTTCCTGTCAATAAACATGGTTACCAGGTGACAGATGGCTCTGCCCAAGGTTTGCTGTCAGGTTTTTTAAAGCTAGACTAAAAGTCAGACTCAGAACATTCAAGTAGGAGGAACTCTACCATTGAGTCAGTGGCTGTTTTCCTCAAACTGGTTTGTAGCTAGCTGCAGAAACCAGGATTCAAATAGAAACCCCAAAGCACAGTGGTTAAAATGGAAAAAGTGAAGGGGCTATAGCTGGGGGAAAGACCGACAGTAGGCCCCTCCCTGTTAGAGCCAGGATGAGTCAAAGCCTTCATCTTCAGAGTGCCTGACCTCTCTTAGTGATCCCTGGGCTCCATCATTAACCTCTCTGGGCTTTAGTTTTCTTCCCTGGAAAACACTAAGTATCTCATGAGATGATGAGTATGGAGTGAGTCAGATCGTGTAAACATAATAAATGCTTAGTGTCCAATAAATGCTGGCTACTATGACTGCCGTTCCCACTATTTTCATAAGGTGGTGATAGTTGATTAAGTCTGTGCTGCATATATCTGTGTCCATAGAAACATTACTGCCAGTAGCCAAAAGATGGAAGCAATCAAGTGTCCATTGTGGAAGAATGGGGCATCAAGCGTGGTTGCTGGGCGACTGGGGAGCAATGGGGAGTTACTGTTTAGTGCAGAGTTTCAGTTTTACAAGATGCAAAGAATCGTATGGAAAGAAAGGACGGTTGCTCTATAGAATAAAAGTACTTAACCCTACCAAAAGATGGCTGAGATGATGCATTTTAGGCTGTATGTATTTTAGAACAGAAATGTAGAAGAGCTAGCCATGATGCACTGTTTTTTAAGTTGGTGTGTTCATCCCTCAGGCCGATATTGTAGGTGAGAAAACAGAGAAAGCAGAGGCAGATGAGTTCCCGCTGCACCTAGAAGCTGTTGCTCAGCTGCTGTGGTTTTTCTTTGATGCTTGCTTCCATAACCATTACTAAAATCCTGTGATAAGTGTATCCCAATCCCGTATGTCTGGATTTGTAAACCTAACGTTCAGCTTTAGAGTGTATATACATTTTTTTTGAAGACTTAGAGTTCATCTTATTTTCTAGTCTCGAAACTCAAACTCTGAAGCTGATTAGAAAAATGTCCCTCTGTCCGTTCAAAGTCCAGGCTCTTCTGTGCTGTGCCTTGTCCTAGCTCTGTTTGCTCCAGCTGAGACACGAGCATGGTTCCTAAGAGACTTGGCTTCAGCCAATGACTGGTAGGAACACAGTGATGTTTTCAAATCTCTACTCAGGACTGGTTTATCTAACTGGTGAGGAATGACCTGCTTCCAGGAGAGAAAGTACATCTCACTTCAGGATAGTCCCACCAGAAAGCACAGTCTTGTCAAGCCCTCAGTTTGTTAAAACAAACAAACAAACAAACAAACATTCCTTGAAACTGGAGATTCTGTAGACCCCTGCTGAAGCAGTCTTTAGACATCTCTGAGTCTAAACTCATTGACAAATAAGAATTTTGACCCTCATATAGACCGATTGTTTTCTCTAACAGACAGGACCCCGTCGTCCCTTAAACGTGCTGTGTGATGTGTCTGGGAAAGGCCCCATCACTTCTTGTGACTTCGACCTCCGCAGCCTGCAGCCTGATGAGCGGCTGGAAAACCTGCTCCAGCTTGTGAGCGCTGAGGACTTTGAGAAGGAGAAAGATGAGGCCCGCAAGACCAATCGGCCGGCTGAGCTCTTCGCCCTGTATCCGCCCGTGGATGAGGTGGGTGAGGGTTTCCATAGAGGAGGATATTGGTGACCACAGGGAATCCAAGTATTTTTCTGCTCTCTGCCACTGTACAGCGTGACTATCTGGATGCTTACTGAGTGGCTCTCTTTCACTTAAGCACACTTGTATTACTGGAGAGCCGCTTACTGATCATCATACCAATGGGATTTCTAAAGCAATAACTAGCTAGAATTTTCATAGTATTTTAATTTCCTGAACATTTCAAGGGTCTGCGTACAGTATATCGCTCAGAGCCAAGCGTCCAGTTATTTGGGGGTGTGTTTCACAACTAATCCAACAGAAACACACTGTTACTTAAGGCTTGGTGTTATTAAGTACTTTGTTAAGATGTTTCCCCCGTGGCCCTAATGAGCAAGTGGAGACACCGTCTTTGAATATGCTCTGGGCAGAGATAATCACAGCCATGCTCCTAGTGTGTGAAGCTCTCGAATCCTGTTTTCCCACCTCTTCATTTACTGAAGTTGGCCCAGAGCAGTTTAGATGTTGTTTGCGGTTACTTGCTGGAGCCCTTTGGATGGCCTGAGAGGCAGTCATCATTCAAGCCTTATGTGCTTTGACTCCTTGTGTGCTACGCGCTCTTTTCAGCCTTTCCCTTGGTCTGTCAGGATCCCTACACTCCCAGGTCTCACCAGGACAGACAGCTATCCTGTCTCTGCTGCTCACGGTTTATATAAAGTTCAGTAGCAAGAACTGAGAGCTGGGGGGCTGAAGAGATGGCTCAGTGGACAAGAGTGCTTAGCAGGCAAACCTGGAGACCTGAGTCTGATGCCCAGATTCACAGAAAAGTGATGGGAGAGATCCGACTCCACAGAATGGTCCGCTCACCTCCACATCCCCACTGAGGCACATGCCTGCCCAGGTGTCCTCATAAAAACATGCACGGACAAATGATAAAAATGAATAGGATCTGGGGAAATTTTGCATGGAAGATAAATGGTACCTGTCTGTAGATGTAAATCTTTGAAGTTTGGTCCCTGGACCAAGCAAGACATCAGAAAGCCCGAGTCCACTCCTCTGAGGCTGCTGTTCCTGTGTCCTCTCAGCTCCCGACTCTTCCCACCCCCCTCCCTTTGATTTACTTCCTGTTGCTTCTCTCTTATCTCTATTTCCCAGTCCTCTTGGTTTCTTAGCTATTTGTCTTAGTTGCAGTTTGGTCTAAAGCAAATTAAAGGTAAATATGCTGGGACCAGAAAGATGAGCACACCGACGAGCAGAGTTCAGTCCCCAGAACTCACATGCTGGTGAGAGAACCAACCCAAAAAGGTTATTCTCCGACCTCCAGCCCTCCTTCCCCCAGTGCAAACAAACAAATAAATAAACAGAAAAATTAAAGAGTAAGCTGACACATTGAAAAATAGATTGCTTGTCATTAAATAAATCAGTAAGTGCCTTGGGGCTAGGGAGACAGCTCAGTGGGTAACGGGTTAGCTGCATAAGTGTAAGGACCCCAGCACCAACGTGACGCTGCATGCTGTGGCACGTTTCTATAACCCTGGCCCTGGGCACAGAGACAGATAGAACCTGAGGTCACTGCCAATCTAACCGAAATGGTTCAGTGAAATACTCTCACTCAAAACTAAAGTAGAGAGGAAGATACCTATTGATGACCCATGACCTTCATGGGCAAGTACACACACACACACACACACACACACACACACACACACACACACACACACACGGGGCAGGGGGAGGGTTTCATAAAGAGAAAGTAAAGAGGAAGTAACTAAGATTTGTGGGTGGGCAGATAGGGAGAGATATTGATCAAAAGAAAGAAAGTTTCAGTTAAACTGGAACACTGGATTTTACTGTATGGTAACCACAATTGATGATATGGTGGTATACATTTTTAAATTGTTAATCAGAGTAAACTTAACTTTCTTACCACCAAACACAACCATAAACTGGCAAGGTGGTGCATAAGAATCTGCTGCTGCTGGCTGGTGATGGTGCACACCTTTACTCCCAGCACTTGGGAGGCAGAGGCAGGTGGATCGCTTTGAGTTGGAGGCCAACCTGGTCTAAAGATGGTGTTCCAAGACAGCCAGGGTTACACAGGGAAGCCCTATCTTGAAAACCAAACAACAAACAAACAAAAATCTTTCTACAGTGAATACATATGATACCACATGCTATCCCATAAATATAATGTTATTATCAATTTTAAATATTTATTTTAAAACTAGGAAGAATTTGAGCAATTTTATCATCACCATAGTTTGAACTAGGGTCTAAGAATGGAAGCATTTAAGCAATTTCTTCCAGACTCAGCAGATAAACTAAATTAGAAATCAGAAGCCTTAACAGTCTTTGTGCTTGCTTACATGCCTGCATACAACAACCGGGTCATAGCACACACCGTTGAAACACAGACATGTTTTAAAAGTCAGCTCTTCTGATGTTTCAACTTTATTCACATTAAGACTTTAAAAAAATCAGATTTGTCTGCCGGGCGGAGATGGCACACACCTTTAATCCCAGCATTTGGGAGGCAGAGACCAGGCGGATTTCTGAGTTCGAGGCCAGCCTGGTCTACAAAGTGATTTCAGGACAGCCAGAGCTACACAGAGAAACCCTGTCTCAAAAAACAAAAACAAAGCAAAACAAAACAAAAATCAGATTTGTCAAGAAATATTGGATCTAACAGATTTGACCTTTACCTCCTTGCTTTCTGTCCATCTCCATGATGGAGAGGCTCTGTGTAACACAAGACACTGGAGTGGCCATTGCACGAGAGAAGAAAGTGCAGGAGGGGACAGGAGGATGACTCAGACGGTCACCATCAGTGTCTCCTTGCAATGAATGGGAGGACATCCAGTCCAACTGGATCCAAGAATGAGCCATCAACTGTGTGTAGAGCTTTGTTTTATGGCTTTTGAGACAGTTGCAGAAATTCAGATGGGGGCTGAAAGTTATCTTACCTGAGGTCCCAGTGGCTGCTTTTATTGAGTGGAGAGGAATGTGTTGTAATTAGCATACCAAGCCACTTGCCAACTGGAATGTGTAAAATGCTTGAGAGCCTCTACACCACCCTTTAATATTCTGAAGTCATTCTCGAAGAAACGGTGTTTGTGCTGGTCACTTGAACATTAGCCTAGGTGAATTCTGCCTGCTCTAAAAGAATTATAAATGCTGATATTTTTAATGACATGAGATTATTTTATGTTACACTATTTTATTTCCTAGTAAAGAACATTAGAAGGGCAAACACTTTCGTTGAAAATTTAAGAGTCTGTAGGAAAGGTCAAAGGATATAGCTACCAAGTTTTCACCATGCAAGCCCTTTCCTAATTCATACCCATCCTGTGATAGGCATCCTCTGTATTAATCCTTAGAAAGATGGCCTTCGGGCCAGTGAGATGGCTCAGTGGGTAAGAGCACCCTACTGCTCTTCCGAAGGTGATGGGTTCAAATCCCAGCAACCACATGGTGGCTTACAACCACCCATAATGAGATCTGACGCCCTCCTCTGGTGCGTCTGAAGTCAGCTACAGCGTACTTATGAATAATAATAATAATAATAATAATAAACGAATCCTTGGACCGGAGAGAGAAAGTGGGACTGACCGGAGTGAGCGGGGCCGACCGGAGCGAGCGGGGTGAACGGGACAGCCGAAGTAAGCTGGGCTGGCCAGAGCGAGCAAGGCAGACCAGAGGGAGCAAGGTTGACCAGAAGGAGGGGAAAAAAAAAAGAAAGATGGCCTTCTTCCACTTCACATCACCGAGTAGTCTTATTGTGTAGTCCATTGGCTACAAGTGATGGAACCCAACTAAAAAAGACTTTAAACAGAGGAGGAGGGTACTCACTGGATCTCATAACAAGATCACAGGAGTCAGATGTGGAGTTGGCCACTAGATGCATAGGATCAGCAAATGGAGGACTACCATGCTTTCTCTCTCTCCACCCCCTCTCTTCTCTTAACACAAACACACATACACAGGCAAACACACACAAACGCATAGCACACATATACCCATACATACACATAAACACATGCACACATATGCACATACATAAACACACACACACACACACACACACACACACACACACACCAGGATGATGAAAACCGCAGGAACCCACTAAGGCATCCCATTTCCTCATTCTGCTACTTGGGAATTATCTCCTATTTCTAATACACGTGAAGCCTTAATAAATTCAGAAATAAGGAGCTTAGGAATTCTGACTTAGCAAACTGATACAAAATATTTTGTGACAGTAAAACTTAGACTTATTTTTTAGGTCAATAATGTTACTACTGATGTTTTTAAAAGTTCCCATGTGTACTGTAATACTTTCATATCCCCATACTGATGTATGGGAACTTGTTTCTAAATGATCCAGTATTAAATGTGAGGAACTGGCAAGGGAGCATATAGGCAAAACCAGGCGGCCTGAGCTGAAATTGTTGGAGCCAGGCGAGCAAAAATGGTGGCTCCTTTAACTAGTGTATCTACCTCTATGTGTTTAAATTTTCCTCAACTAATGATTATTTAAAAGAATATTTTAAAAGTCCTAATTCAAACCAAAGCTACTATTAGAAATGCTAAGTGTGATGTTTTCTCCAGAAAGTGAGTCTTCCCTGCAGAGGTATCTGCCCTGGTAATGCTGACAGTCCCAGCTTTCTCTACAGGAACCCAGCTCACCTCGGCTGAGGGGAAGTCATAGTTCCACCAGCAAAGTGCTTCTCAGTGGGAGCTGGAGGGAGGGGGTGCGGGTGGAGCACTGGTGAGTTTACCACTTGGATTATTCCACCAAAATGAATACAGACTTGCCATGAGGTGACACCTGCTACTGGGAAAAGGGATGGCAGAGCTGTATAGAGGTGAGAGAACCCTGACCATTTATTGCCTAAGAAAAGACAGCTAGACAATGACCCAGTGTTTTGACTTCCTGTGAGCATTAGCACAGTAGGGTTGGACAGCCTACTGTGTGGGTGTGAATTAAAGCTTTCAAAGATGTACATTATTTGTCTTGGCATAATAGGAACACAGTGAAGATACCGTGGTCCATGGTGCAGATTTAAATGTAAAGTTGTGATAGAACTTGATGGCTGGTAGCTCTTGTCACTACTCAGTGGTCTTACACCTAGACTGTCAGCATATGTTAGCTGCGTATGTGTATATAAGTTATAATTCAACTTCAAGCCTCTAGCACCTATTTCAGATACCAAAAAGCAAAGACAAGGCTCTATTATAAGGATCGATAGTTATTTTGACTCATATTTCCAGTCTGAAACTTAGACAGCACATTTACTTATTAAAACTCTTGACAAGAGGCTAGCGGGATGGCTCAGAGGTTAAAGGTGCTCCTCACCAAACCCAATGACCTGAATTGATCACTGGAGACCTCATAGTGGAAGAAGAGACCCAACTCCTGAAAATTTCCTCTGATATCTACATACAAAAACCACGGTGTGTGTGTGCCACACATAATATACAAGCAAACAAGCACCTCCCCACACACAGTAAATATAAATAATATATATACATTTAAAAACTTAGAAAGAGAAGTGGTTTTTGAATGTGTATTTAGAGCTTCAGAGTAGGAAAAAGAACTAGCCACAAAGTTTTGCAATGCTGTCTGGTAGATGTTACTAAGCCATAGCTATGTTTGCGTTTCCTTCCTTCCTTCCTTCCTTCCTTCCTTCCTTCCTTCCTTCCTTCCTTTCTTCCTTCCTTCCTCCATTCCTCCTTTCTTCTCTTTCCCTCTCAGTTTCTTTCTCTTAAATTTTCCTTTTCCAAGAGAAGAAAATGTTTGCTTTCATGCTGGCTTTAAATGTTGGCAGGTGGATGACAAACTCTCTTCTCAAGACAGAGCATTGTTCTGCAGCTGGAAATAAAGTAGGGACAAGGAAGGCAGCCCTTCCTCCCCTGGCTTAACTCCGATGGAAAGTTGCTAATGACTTCTTTACGATGTGATTATCAACAGGAGGATGCTGTGGAAATACGCCCAGTACCAGAATGTCCTAAGGAACATCTGGGCAACAGAATATTGGTCAAGGTGCTGACTCTGAAGTAAGTATCAGACTCACAGCCCCTGTACTGATGTCCACCTTGTGTTTTAATGAAAAGTATGTGGCATCATCAGTGCTGGGGTCGAGAGGGTTCTCCCAGCATCTTTTCAATAGAGGGGAGCATTGGGGTAATGGAAAGAGCAGAGATTCAAGTTGATTCCCTGGACTCTATTTCTACAAAGCCTTTAACAGCCAGACTTCTATAACATGGAAATCAAACACCTGGTGTCTAGGACAGTTAAGTGTATAAGGTAATGATTAAGTTTCTTACATTAAGAGAAAAAACAGTGGGTTGGATGTGTAACTAGGTGGTAGAATTGTTGCCTGGCATGTGTGAATTGATGCCCATAGGTTGACCCCTGTCTTAGATTGGGTTACTACTGCTGTTATGAAACGCCATCACCAAAAGCAAGTTGGGAAGGGAAGGGCTTATTCCCCTTATACATCCACACCCATCATGGAATGAAATCAGCCCAGGAACTCAAAGAGGGCAGGACCCTGGAGGTAGGAGCTGATGCAGAGGCCATGGAGGGGTGCTGCTTACTGGCTTGCTCCCCGTGCTTTGCCTGACCTGCTTTCTTAGAGAAACCAGGACCACAAGCCTAGGGCTGGCACTACCCACAGTGTGTTAAGCCCGTCCCCAACCAAACACTAGTTAAGAAAATGCTCTGCTACCCACAGTGTGATAAGCCCGTCCCCAACCAAACACTAGTTAAGAAAATGCTCTGCTACCCACAGTGTGATAAGCCCGTCCCCAATCAAACACTAGTTAAGAAAATGCTCTGCTACCCACAGTGTGATAAGCCCTTCCCCAATCAAACACTAGTTAAGAAAATGCTCTGCAGTCTTGCCTACAGCCTGATCTCATGGAGGCATTTTCTCAGTTGGTGCTCTGTCCTTTCAGATGACTCTAGCCTGGTTCTGCCCTTCAACACGTGCTGATAGCACTATTCATGCAGTGACCAGTGCTGGCTCTGCTGTGTCCATTTCACGTTAGCCAATTCCTTGGGATGGGTGTCAGGAATTGCATATGTTGAAATAACCAGCCCATAAACCAGATTTGTCTTCAGTAATGGGCACAGAAAGGCAAATTCTAGTCCTTGCAAGTCAAAAATCAGCAGGAGGACTGGCTGAAAGAGGTTGTTCCCTGTGTTCAGAAAGTCTGCCACAACTAGACCCATTCAGTTGGGCTACTATCAGATACAGTTTAGATTTGGAACTAGAGGAACGTTTCCCCCAGGCTAATTGTTATGAGCCTTCCAGTTTTATCTAACACGTAAAGCCATAGCAGCTGTTCTTATAGACTGGAAATATGTCCTGCTGAGCTAGAGATGGATTATTTAAAAAATGAAACAAAACAAAACAATGGATTCGCTTGAGTTTCTTTAATGAGAATTGTCGAGTCAGTTTCTAGTGGTATTTTTTTTTCCAGCTCTTAAAGGAGAAGTTAAATAAAACTGATAGATGTAAGCCGGGCGGTGGTGGCGCATGCCTTTAATCCCAGCACTTGGGAGGCAGAGACTGATGGATTTCTGAGTTCGAGGCCAGCCTGTTCTACAAAGTGAGTTCCAGGACAGCCAGGGCTATACAGAGAAACCCTGCCTCAAAAAACAAAACAAAACAAAACAAACTGATAGATGTAGCCAGTGCTACATACATACATACATACACACATACACACACACACACACACACACACATATATATATATATATACATACATACATAAGTACATACATATATGCCCTTGACATGTTCAAGTGACTTAAATGGCATTCCTATCATTTGTACATCCATAAGAGAAGAGTATAACCAAATAAATGGTCCTAACTATAAACTTAATGAAAAAAAAAGAAATTTTAGAAACTTTGTGAAAATATGATTAGTAAAACCAACAACAGTGTGGAAGACATGCTTTACACTGATGTCGACAAACAAATTCTGTTTATAATACCGTAGAGTTTATTAGCTAGGAAACTTCTAAAAATGTATTAATCTCTACCATCATTCCTATGTCGCTTTTGAGAAATAGATAAAGCCTTGAGGACACAGAAAAAAGAATGACAGTGGTGCCAATTCTGCAAATTCTGAAAAACAAGAAAAAAATAGTGACTACAAAATATTTTTCTGTTTTGTATTTCACATAGGGGAATCTTTTAATCTAAAATTTAATACCATCATGCACAATATAACCTCTACCCAGAAGACTCTCTTTTTTTTTTTTTTTTTTTTTTTTTTTTTTTTGGTTTTTCGAGACAGGTATATATAATACATGTAATGTGTTCATTCTTTGGTCAGTAGATGTGAGTTTTTTTACTGTGGTATGTTATGCTGCTGCTAGGCATTGTTTTCTACATATGGTACATATGTACATATGGTATCTTAATGATTCTTAAAACATCCATGGAAAATGGGGAGAGCAGTGCTCCTTCATTACTTTGCAGGTAAACACATTGTACTGGCTGGTTTTGTGTGTCAACTTGACACAAGCTGGAGTTATCACAGAGAAAGGAGCTTCAGTTGAGGAAATGCCTCCATGAGATCCAGCTGTAAGGCATTTTCTCAATTAGTGATCAAGGATGGGAGGGCCCATTGTGGGTGGTGCCTTGGCTGGGATGGTAGTCCTGGATTCTATAAGAGAGCAGACTGAGCAAACCAGGGGAAGCAAGCCAGTAAGTAACATCCCTCCATGGCCTCTGCATCAGCTCCTGCTCCCTGACCTGCTTGAGTTCCAGTCCTGACTTCCTTTGGTGATGAACAGTGAAGTAGAATTGTAAGCTGAATAAACCCCTTTCTCCCCAAGTGCTTCTTGGTCATGATGTTTTGTACAGGAATAGAAACCCTGCCTAAGACACACATAGAATCATTTAAGACAGTCGCAGGCAGAGCAGAACCCAGTTCTGTAATAGAAGCCCTGCCTAAGACACACATAGAATCATTTAAGACAGTTGCAGGCAGAGCAGAACCCACTTCTGTTTGACTCCTTGCTCATGAATCTACCATTACTCCAGATTACCTCATCATGAAAGATGCTGTGCACCAACTAACTCTTTTGTCTGCCCAAAATGTTCTCTGCTGAGAAAAAACTATATGACAGGAAGGCCACTCCCTCACATATGCCTTGAAAGAAAGTGTGCCCTAGTTTGCATGGCTTCTGAGGCCACAGTAACTGCTCAGCCTCTCTAATACTGCTGTCCGTGAATGGTTAAACTGAGACACTGGGAAGGTTCTCCTGTATTTTACATGTATGGCTAACATGGGAAAGAATTAGTTTGGGGGTGTTTTCGTCAGACCTTCAGTTTCAGGAGGAATCATCAAGGTTAATATGAGAGTCTTCTGTCTCTGGTTCATGGTAGAGTACTCGTCTAGCCTTTCTGAATCCGTCCCTATCATGATGTGCATAGGAGGTACTGCTTTGGGTCAAACCAAAATTCTGTTCAGCTTACTCTCTTGCTGTACCACCAACAAGCACTTCTTTTTAAAGCAAACATTTTTAAAGAGAATGTAGTATCCACTATGACCTCAAGTGATCTGGACTTTTTCATTAACACTCATAATTTTCCCATTAATATCTGTGTGTGTCTCATATTTGTGGCATTATCTCTGTATTTCTGGAATCATGTTCACATTTTTAATGATTTTTATATATCCATGCACTTTTCGGACATTCAAACATATACAGGCTAGAACCATATTGATTTTCTCCGTTCCTCTCTCCCTCCCCCTCTCTGACAGGTTTGAGATCGAAATTGAGCCTCTGTTTGCCAGTATTGCCCTCTATGACGTTAAAGAAAGGAAAAAGGTATGTTAAAAAATCCAGCCTATAAATACATCCCATATGATTTTGGAGTTTATGTTTCCAACCTCATTTCTGGTTGTAAGAAAGTACAACAGATTGTGTGTGTGTGTGTGTGTGTGTGTGTGTGTGTGTGTGTAGGCCCAAAGTTGAATTCTTTAACCGATCTGCACATTACCTGTGCAGGCAGGCTCATCTGGTTGGACCCAGAGCTTCCTGGTTGGGCTTGCTCCAGAGGTTCCCAGGCCTTTCAGCTGCAGACACCCAGGCATGTGTGTCAGTTGCACCCTGCTGAGCTCCAGCATACATATCAAATTGGAAAACCAATTTACACTGATAGCTCCAGATTTTCTTTCTTTGCCCTGTTTGAAGAAAACGGATCTGGAAATGTATTATCTGTGTTATTTGAAGAATCATTAAGGGAAAGGCCAGCTGGAGGCTCACTGGTTGGATAGAGAAAGAAATAAGTAATATTTGAGGTTATGTGTGATGTAAAATAATGTGTCATTTTAACAGGTCAGCTATGCATGATTTTTGTCCTGAAGTTTTTTGTTGTTGTTGTTGTTGTTTTTTTTGTTGTTGTTGTTGTTGTTTTTTTTTTTTTTTTTTTTTTTTTTTTTTTTTTTTTTTTTTTTTTTTTTTTTTTTTTTTTTTTTTTTTTTTTTTTAGTGTTTTGCTTTTTGCTGTGAGATAGATTCATTGTGGGGTTGGGGAGATGGTTCAGTGGGTAAGAGCTCTTGCCAGGCAAGCATGAGGACCTGAATCTGACTCCCTAGCACCTACATAAAAAGCCAGGCATGATTGCATGTTTCTAAATGCTGGAGATATGTTGTCTTAAGACAATAAAACAGAAAGCAATAGAGGTAGACATCCAACATCCTCCTCTTACGCCTACATATATCTCACACACACAGAGAGACAGAGACAGACAAAGACAGGAAATTAAATAGCTTCATGGTGAATGGCAGAAATTATGTGTAGTAATTATCTAAATTAATGAAGACATCATCAATTATAAAATACCTTTCCATTGAAAGAATGCAACGATCTTCGGTTCTTCCTTTTAAATGTTCTGTAGTTTAGACATGTGTAACCCAACAGGATGACCACCATGCTTCTGGTGTCATTCACCCGTACCTGGCTATACTGAAGGAAATGTGCTGCTCTAGAACAGTACAATTAGATGGGCTTGATGTTAGTGAAAAGGTTCCATGCTAAAACAAACAGGACTTGGCGGCTGGAGAGATGACTCAGTGGTTAAGAGCACTGGCTCCTTTTTATCAGAGAACCCCAGTTCGAGTCCCAGCACCCACATAGTGACTCACAACCACCTGTAACTCCAGTCCCAGGAGGTCTGGTGTTCTCTTTTGGCCTTTGCACATGGTGCACAAATATGCATGAAGCCAAACACCCAAAACATAGAATAAGTCTCTGTAGGCAGTAGTTCTCAGGGCTGAAGAGCTAGCTTAACAGGTAGAAGGACTGGAGTTCAGATCCTAGCATCTATAACAAGCCAGGTGTCCCCACAGATATATGTAACCCCAGTTCTGAGGCAGGTGGAGACATGAGATTGCTGGCTTCCAGCCTAGCAAGGAAAAACAAAAGCAAGCAAGCAAGCAAACAAACAAAAAAGCCTGGTTCAGGAGGGATCCTGTCTTGAAGACATAGGTAATGAATGATGAAGTAGGACATCAGCACTGTTTCCCTCCTTCTGTCTGCACATAGAGGGGCACATACCCTCACATATAGATATACATAAATACATAATAAGTAAAAGCTTTACAAAGAGCAGTTCTCAGATTTTAGTATGCATAGAATCATCTGGAATACACAGTCTAACACAGGGTCTAAGAGGTTTCTGTCCCTGTACGTCTGGATGGGGGCTGAGAATTTTCATTTCTAACAGGTTTCTTGATGGTGCTGAAGCCATCTAGTGACATCTTTTTTCCTTAATAGTTCAAGGTGGTAAGGGGTGAGTGGCAGGTAGAGGTGTCTCTGTACCAGTCAGTCATTGAGAAGCCCAGTCCACCAAGAGTCCCTCCTTCCTTAATATATCCTCTCCCCAGCCACTCTTAGGGCCATCGGTGCCTGCAATATGAAATACTTGTGATTGTGAAGCGGAGGAGGCCTGGAGATGTAATGTCTCACTTCTGCTCCCCATTCATTGGCAGACAAGCTAATCACGTGATCGCTCTAACTGTCCACGTGCTGACGACAAACTACCTCCGCATGTAGCTCTCACTAACCCACTCTTAGCAAGGACAGAAAGAGCCCAGTAATGGCTGCCACATCACCCTAAATTAGAAAGCCAGAGAGCGCTGGGCATGTCAGGCTGAGGATGCATTGCCTGTACCAACTTCCTCCTCCTTCCAGGGGTAACAACGTCTTTAGGTCTTTAGTGTGCATGCCCGGCTGCCTCAGGGTTGCTCTCTTCCTTCTTCCCTCCCTATCGGTTGCAGAGTTAAGCCGAGCCGCACTGCTCGCACTGCTCGCACTGCGACAGTCCAGGCCTCCAGCCTCTGAGGTCCTTGGCTGTGCTTCCTTCTCTAATCTCTGTGCCTTGCAGCTCTGCCTGTGAGAAGCGCTCCTCTGTCGCTAACGTCTCCTCCATAAGTAGTTTTCCTCATTACCCCAATCATCGTGAACTTTCTAAAACTCCCGTGGTGCCTCTGTGCATGAGTGTAGTGGCTTAACTTGCTTTTACTGTAGTTTGTTGTGTCGGCTTTTCCCTCACCGTGACTGTAAATCAGGCAGAGGTGTGTTCCTGTCTTGTTCAGTGCAGTATCTTGCATTTCACCGATATCCAGAAAATACTGGTGAGTTAATAAAAATTAAGTGTTTCTCCTATGGCTCCAAACTGTGTAGAAATTGTAACAAAATATCAGACTTTCTAGCAGCCACTAGCCCTGTCCATGGTTATACTTCTTTTAGCAGAATTTCTCTATGACTTTTCAACTGTTGTTGCATTTGCGACCAAGAACACAACACCTCTAACTGACTTTTCCCCATGTTGATCGTTTACAGATCTCAGAAAATTTCCACTGCGACCTGAACTCTGACCAGTTCAAAGGGTTTCTGCGAGCTCACACACCCTCTATTGACCCGTCGAGTCAGGCAAGGTCTGCCGTGTTCTCCGTCACCTACCCATCTTCAGACATCTACCTGGTTGTCAAGGTGACCACATACAGTCCAAGCTGCATGTTCTGATATTCATGTTGTTATCTTACTCGGCAACGCTGACAGAGGTCACACGACAGGCTTGTGTGTCCTCGGTGATGTTGGGGTTGTTTCCTTCTCACTAACACTTGCCCTTACAAGTAACTTCTGCTGGAAGACTAGAAAGGTAGGGGCTTGCAGGGCCTGTGGTCGGACGTTGCACACTTTGTAGTCAGGCCCTGTGTAACCTGCTGTGAGTCAAACTTCCTCAGACTTGGCTTGATTACACTGACCTCCACGAGTTGTCTCAACTTCAGACAAAGCCTGGGCCTTCCTAACCGAGGAAAGCCCCCTCAGCAGTCCTTGTCTGGGAGGCTGCCGTGATGGAAGGTCGCCTAGCAGTGTTCCTGTGTCTCTGACACCCTCAGAGCAGCATCCCCTGACCTGCCTCTGACAACCTGAGATGTGGCTGCGCTTTCCAACCTCACTCTCTCCTCTATTACAGATCATGTGTCTAGTGAGAGTCAAAATCCATGGGGCCATTAAAAATGGGATGACACTCCACTGGAGACTGTCCATGAAAGAAAACCTTAGAAGACCAGAGCCTTTCTCTACATATTAAAGTTACTAATTTGAATCTAACAACAAACATTAGGTATTGAACAACCTGGCCAAATAATTGTACTTATTGACTTGCAAAGGCAAAAAAAATTAAATAGCTCAAGACAAGTAAATCCAAGTGTCTGATCTTACGGGCAGTCAGACTTCTATGTTTGAGCACTTTTCTGTGTAGTTTGGTCTCCCGTGTCTGCATCACTTGGATTCCCGTGTGGTTTAATAGTGTGTAGGGTCCAAAGAATTCGGGCATCTTGGAGTTTGCTTCTTTTATATTATTTCACAAAGACGGCTGTAGCTCAAAGGGGCCTGTTTAAGGACCTGGAATTTTGAAATCGGTGGCTGGGACTGGTAGGCCTACCTGAAGGATCTCAGCTGTAGTTCAGTAGTACTAGCCTAGCATGGACCAGGTCCTGGGCTCAATCCCCGGGAATTGAAAAAGAAAAAATAAAAATAAAATGATGAAATAAGTCTTTTGCTAAGACTGTTGCTACTATTGTAAACTCTCCGTGCTTCTCACTGTGGTGCTTAGCATACAGGAAAGCATAATTTGAGTTATAACAGCACTGTCGTTAAATATACAGTTCTCTCAATGGGCAACCAACAAAACCACACCGATTCTAGAGCTAATTTTATTTTCAGCTCTACTTGATTTTATTAACCTATAGTAATTACCTAATAGTGGTAATCTGCTGGTTGCTACCGCTGACAACACATTCTCTCAGATTTTTTAATGTGGAGGTGTACTTATTTGACAGTAACAAACATATTGTAAGCTATCTGGATATAATTAAGAAATTTAGGAGCCCAAGAGATGGCTCAGTGGTTAAGAACACAGGCTGCTCTCCCAGAGGAGCCAGGTTCAATTCCCAGCACCCACATGGCAGTTCACACCCGTCTGTAACTCCAGTTCCAGGGAATCTGACACCTTCATGCAGACATACAGGCAGACAAAACACAAATACACATAAAATAAAAAAACAACGAATTATTAAGAACTTTAGATCTACCCTAGAAAGCAATCTCCATTTGGTGTCTTTCTGTCTTGATTATAAGACCATCCTAAAGCTGCTTTCCTGCAAATACATACTAAGTGGTATTGTAACATTTAGACAATCCAGGTAAATGTCATGTGATAAAGAAAGGGCTTCTCACTTTCTTATTTTTATTCCCAAAATGAACATCAAGATCTTGCTTGTATTCTAGATGGAGTCGCCTCATTCAGCTATCATATATGTTACTTTGAGGGATAATTTCAGGCTTAGAGATTTAGTTCAAGATTTTGAGGACATGAAAGAATTTGATTGACAAATGAGGATCGGGAAGTGAGGATGAGTGTGAACCCTCAAGCGTTTAAAAAAAAAAGGTTTAAAAATAGATCAGCTATAGCTGGGCAGCAGTGGCACATATCTTTAATCCCAGTACTTGGGAGGCAGAGGCAGGCGGATTTCTGAGTTCGAGGCCAGCCTGGTCTACAGAGTGAGTTCCAGGACAGCCAGGGATATACAGAGAAACCCTGTCTCAAAAACAAAAACCCACCTCTGTGGCTTTAATGGGTACATTGAAAAGTGGCCTTTTTACCTTAAAGCTCCCAGCTGTTCCCAGTGCTCCTCTGCAGGAGCCTGTGCTTATGAGGGCTCACAGTCACACACATGCTCACATATCAGCCAAGAAGGACCAGGCACAAGGGCTTCATCTCAGACTGGAGTTCTCAGAAAGTCACCCTGACCAACGCAGCAAAGGGGACAGTAGTTCCTGATTCTGTCAGATCTAGACTCTTGGTTCTAGGTTGTGAGGGGCTTTGCCATGGGTTTCAAATAAAGGCAAGACGTTTCCATTCCTTTTGGCAGAGTTCCAGCTGAAAGTTCTTACCACAACCCAATTCTTCTTCTCTTTTTCCTTTTCTCTTTTCTTTTCTCTCTCTCTTCCTTCTTTCTTCCCTTCTCCCTCCCTCCCTCCCTTCTACTTGCCTTCCTGCCTTCCTTCCCTCCCTCCCTTCCTTTCCTCCCTCCTCTGCCCACCCTTTCCTCCCTCCCTCCCTTTCTCCCTCCCTTTCTATCTCCTTCCCTCTTTCCTTCCTTCCTTCCTTCCTTTTCTTCCTGTGATGCTGGGTGTAGAGCACACAACCTTGCACATGAAAAGCAGGTGCTCTGCCATTAGGCCACAGTCCCAGCCCTGAAAGAGTCTTAATAACTATTCAGGGTTCACTTTAAAGACCATGTCTTTATTTGTTGAATTCATGGAAATTTTTGCCTCTCTTCCGTTTGTTCCCCGGAGCCCTGGTGGTAAGCTTTTGGGGGAGAGAAGCCATGTTTCCTGTGCTCACAGCTCTTCTGCCCAGCAGCCACCATGTGCAGACATTTGGAATAAATAATGAATGAGTGAAGGGATGAATGCTGGTGGTCAGGAACACTGGTCAGTGTCTGACTCCAGCCCTTGACGCCCGTGTTTCCTGGTGTGCTTCATCTCTCAGGACCAGCCTTCTCTTAACACTGCTGGCCATGGGATAAGCTTTCAAACCACTTTTGTCAAAAGAGACTTTCTACTGGACTCCCCATGAAACCGTTGTCCATTGAGCAGCTCTGTGAGGCTTCCTTTGAAACTCCATTGCACTCATCTCCATCAGTAGGATAGTCAGAGAAATAGTTTCTGCTTCACTTGGTGCCTGTTAAGAATGTGTGCCCAGGGTCTGTGTTGACCAGATTTCTGCTTCTGGTGTCTCAACTAATGACACAGGCTAATGGGGCTAAGTCTTAGCGTCTAAGTTCACTTCAGTTTTCTTTGAGTAAAGAATTGGAACATTTTAGACATTTCCCTTACTTTGCCCTAACCATGGTGCCCATAGCCATGACAATCGATTGTCACCTCCTTAACGTGAAGCAAACTGGCAGCTAGACCTAGCGTTCCTTAGCAGACCGAAGAGACAAAAACGTCTCAAGGCATTTCCTTCTGTCTGTCAAATTCAGAGAAGCAGCCCTAACAGGAAGTACAAGGGCACACTTACAGGCCATTTAATCTGTTCATTTATTTATTGTGTGGAAGGTTTTAGTTCCAGGCCTGACTTTTACAGAGACCATGTCTCATTTTTACTTTGTAAGCAATAATAAAGAAAATGAGCTTTTCACTTCCTACATGTATCTCCTGGGTTTGGTTTTATAAAATAACTTTTATTGCATTTTTATTGTGGATATAATACATGTTTATTGTTTAAAAAATAGAAACTTCTCATCAGCAATAGGAAGACAATAAAAAACACACATAATCCCATCACATAAGGAAACCACAGTTAGCATTTGCTGTTATCTTCTTTTTAATATGCCTTGTGCCTTTTCTACTCTGAAACGCTGTGGTAGTCTCCACAGTGTGTGTGTGTGTGTGTGTGTGTGTGTGTGTGTGTGTGTGTGTGTGTTTGGTTATTTTTTTGAGACAGAATTTCTCTGTAGCTCTGGCTGACTTGGAACTCACTCTGTAGAACAGGCTGGCCTCAAACTCAGAGATCTTCCTTCCAGTGTCTCCTGAGTACTAGAATTAAAGGCATGCACTACCATTACCTGGCTACATGCTATATTTTTAAATCTGAGAGCATATATAATAAACATCCTATATCATTAAATATTGTCATTAAACATGATTTTCATGTTTGCATAGATCCCATTATATAACTATAACTCACTCGCTTTGTTTTAATATTATTTTTGTTGGTAGATTGAAAAGGTCCTTCAGCAAGGAGAGATTGGAGACTGTGCAGAACCCTACATGATCATCAAAGAAAGCGATGGTGGAAAGGTATGGCCATTTAAGTACTGGGAACATCTTAGGATGAACTAATTTACAAACAAATAACTTTCAACAAAATAGTGGAGCTAGACTACCATAGTTCCCATTTGAAAACATGGGTAAATTGTATTTTCATGAAAGAAGAAAGAGGAACCAGTTACTGACCAAAAAAAGTTTTAAAAAAAGATACATGATTGAACACCCTAAGGATGTCACTTGCCAGTGTGAACTCTGGCTTAGATCAAGCCACACCTGCTGCCTTGGTTACGAGGCTCCAACTTGAGAGGGTTGCCAAGGCCCCATAAGCAGAAGAGGGCAAGAGCTCTTGGTATTGTCTTATGCAGCATTCATAGATGATCACCAGCTGCTGCCCCTGCTCATCATAAATTAATTAGCACATTATCAGTCCTAAGACATGAATAAGACTCTTTTCAGTGCCAATTTGCAAAAGTTCCCAGTTTTAAAAACATGGCCCTTTTGGTATCAACCAGTCTTGTAAACTTCAAATAAAATTAGTTGAACTAAATAAAGACAGATACTGGTGTTTTAAAAATCTGTTAGTATGATTTTAGGAAGAACTCCTTGGAAGCATTATCGACAACAAGGACATTGTTAGGAATAATTAAGACTCTTTTTAGAATTTCAAAGTAGCTTTTGTAAAGTAGATTCTCTTGGGACTTTGATAGATAACATACTAACATTTCTTTCCCCAGTTTTTCTCTGGAGAATTGAAGTTATCTAGGTAAACGATGTGTTTGCATGTGGGCTGCTGTAACAAGCCTAGGGCATGTCTTCATAACAACAACAATAACAACAACAACAACAAAAAAGTCATCTGCTAACTGATTGCTGTCCTTTAGGGGAAAAAAAAATCTCTTCCTTCTGTAACCTTTGCTTCCTTATCAGCTAGACTTCAGCCTCAGCTGTTGCATCCTGTTGACTCATGCTCCCCCCCCAACCCTCACCCCCCACCCCCCACCAGGCCCATCAGTGTAGCTACTGTCACCCCAAGCAGGCAGGCAACTTGGTGCTGACACTCTGTTTCATCTTGTCTCTTTACTGTCTTCCTCCAGAGTAAAGAAAAGGTGGAAAAACTAAAACTTCAAGCTGAATCCTTCTGCCAACGTTTGGGGAAGTACCGGATGCCCTTCGCCTGGGCCCCCATTAGCTTAGCAAGCTTCTTCAACGTCTCCACCCTTGAAAGAGAGAGCTCAGATGTGGAGCCTGGGGTTGGTAAGATCTCCATCTGGGACGGGAGGCAGAGGGCTCCCCCATATGCCAGCTTTGCTGTTATCTGCTTATTAGTAAGGACTTGGGAGACCTAGAGGGTGTGTGGGCAGGTGAGAGGAAGATCATAAATAGATGACTGAACTGCATGTGCTTGATCAGTGACCCCGAAACAATTACTGTGAGCAGCTATGGAGCCTAAGTACACTCTTACACTAAGAAGTTTGTATGGAGCTTTAAGCCCTTAAAAAGTTAATTGAAACAATTGCCGTGAGCCGTTATGGAACTTTAAATACACTCTTCTACTAAGAACTTCGTATGGAGCTTTGAGCCTTAAAAAAGTTAATTTTGAGTAGCCATCCCATCTCAAAAATTAAAATGCTTGGAAATGACAAGAACATGGGTGAGCAGGCATAGTAAACAAAGACACTGTGACTGGCCCCCACACAGAGGGATAGGCACTGTCCAAAGCTCTGAAAGCGAAACTCTGGTTCCTCAGCAAAATCTCTGGACTCCTAAAGTCTACTTTGCCAAGTACAATGAGAGTCAGCACCAGTAGCCAGCAGTTAACTCTTCTAACTTATACTGCGCCGAGACCCCTTTTCATCACCTCTTCATAAATGTCAACCAGTCATGTCTACAGTTTCAGGGTGGAAATGTCCCAGTGAGCTTAGTTTTTTCAAGTGGACCCACGCCCACGACCCGTGGTGGATTTTCTGTTTTCCTAAACACCTTGGTATTCCACAAATAGCCCAGTCTGCCCTTGGATGTTTCATGCATTCCTTGGCCCTGCTGGTTCTGAAATGTTGTCTATTGCTGGGAGTGGAGGCCAGAGAGGTTGTTACTGCTGCTGCCCTCCTGGAGTTACTGTTGCATAATCACCCGACAGAACTGCATTCTTTCTGATTTGTCAGTAAACATCACCCCTTTTGACCTTCACATCCAGTTTTTCTAAGGCAGTTGTTCTATTTATTGACTTATTACAAAGTGTGGGGGAGCTCCCGTGGGCATCTCTAGTCCACGTAATTCAGAGAGAGGGCTTGCAGAGATGGTAGTTAGGTCTAAGTTGAGGATAGTTCAACGTTAGCACTAAAGCTGATTTCCTAAGAAGCAACCAGAGACCCAGCGTATTACACAGTCTAGGTAGCCAATGGTAGCTCTCATCAGCATGAGAGTTGGGCATAACAAAACACTCAAGTGCTGTGCATTCTAGGCAATGGACTATACAGAACAGAACCCCTAGGCTTGCAGAATATAAGACACAAGGTTACAGCCTTGTTCTTCAAAAGAAACAAGAAATGAGGAAGCTATAGTTTGAGAACCTCAGCCCTGTCTGGTTTCCAGTGAAAAGGTCAGCAAGGGCACTTCTGTTGCCTGATCCACACTAGAGCAGAAGCAAACTGGATCCAGAATGTGCACAAGCTGGTTTGAGTCCCCAGTGCCTTCAGGGGTGTCTGAATGTGTGCTCTCCCAGAGAAACACAAGCATAAAAGCAAAGCATCCACGGGGCTGACTCAACAGCCTACCAGCAGACCCTGTACTGGCTGAGCTCCAGATTCTTGCAGGGTGACACCTGGCCACCTCTCTTCTCCAGCAGGAAGGACTTAGAGCTAGGGTTCTCTCTACTCTAGTAAGAATCTTAGGGACTTCCAGAGGGGGACTAAGGAAGCTTGAGCACCATGGAGGGATGGCTGGGTTCAGCAATAACTGCTGTGTGTTCTGACATGTAAGAATAACAACTTCTTTCCTCAAGGGAGAAACTCTGTGGGTGAGAAAAGGAGTTTGTCCCAATCCAGGAGGCCCTCTGAGCGAACCCTCTCCTTAGAGGAAAATGGAGTTGGATCCAACTTCAAAGCCACCACCTTGGCCACTAACGTCTTCTTCAAGCAGGTATCTGTTTCTGTTACAGTGCAGTTGAATTAGATTGTATTGATGAGGGTGGTAGATCCAAAGGAGTAGTGTAATGTGATGTGATCAGAGAAGTTAATTAGTGTCATTTGTTCAGCTGGACTGTTACAGAGATTAGAGCACATGCAGGTGTGCGGAAGGCCAGCTGCCACAGGTCAGGAACTGTGTTTATAGCTAATCACACAGCAGGCCTTTTCTCTGAGGGAGCAAAACTTAATTCTCTGGGGCCTGTGAAAAGGAGGGGAGGAACACACACACACACACACACACACACACACACACACACACACACACACACACACAGAGTGGATGAAGCAAGGCTCCAACAACTTTGTTTTTTCTCTTAGCCTTTTTTAATGCCACCTAAGACAAAACTTCTCTATGCAAGAAAAAAGATTACCTCATAGCCACAAGTAATATATTCTCCAAAAACAATCATCACAAAACACATATTCTTCAAAAACAGATTAAAATCATGACCCAAAGGGAGATTACAACATGATTGCTGATTAAATATTCTTTTGAAACCCACACCTACCTGAACAGTTCTCACCTATCTTTCTCTCCAAAAATCCATCCTAGCCTCAAGGCAATAATTCTTCTGTCATTGATTAACGAAGTTTAATCAAGTTATCCACTGTAGCTAGATTTCCCTAAGCTAGCTGACGACAGTTTGTATTTACCAAGAAGCAAATCACTTATCTTGCATCTCATAATCCTCTGTTCTCTATACTTATACTCATAATAGGAAAATTCTATTGGTTCCTAACAATGCCTTTTCATGGTGCACACTGAAACCTGTGGATACCCTCAGATCACAAGATCGAGAGACACAGAGCCAACCCACAGTGTTTTCCTTAAGCATTAATCTGTCTCAGACCTTCCTTTCCATAGTCAGACCATGTGCGTGTACTGCATGAGAGCTTACTGTGCCCCTCTTCTAGCCTGCACAGCCCTCACTACTCTACAAAAAGGGGGCACATTCTATTCTTTGTTATATGATCCTGGCAAAAACCACTTAAACCATCTTCTGAATCATCCTCATCAACTCCCCTAACTTCCTAAAACCATTTAAATCAAATCAGGAATTCTGTAAAATTACTAATTCATCAAAACAGCATTATTCTATGAAAGTTCATCTTCATATTGATCTGTAGAAAAAAATTGCCCAATAGAGTGGGCTGTCTCCCATAAAGCAGTCACACCAGACTATATAGTTAGTGAGTCTTCCCAAGTCTATTCACACCATCCTAGATACAGGAGGAGTATGGCAATGACAGACTGGAGAAGGCACAGCAGTAGCAAGAAGCAATCCAGGGACAGCACCCTGGGGCTGTGCCTCTCCATGTCATGGCCATTACCGCTGTGCAAAAACAGTGTCCCATCTCCAGGAAGCTCTCTTGCATCTGCCACAGGTATGGCTGTGGCCGGACACCTCCCATGGTGGGCATGTAGAGGGTGGGGCTTACACATACCTTCCTTATTCAAGACAAAGGTGAAGACAATGAAATCAGAAAGAAAGAAGCTTTTCCCATCTCCATATCTCTGAAGAAGTGAGCTTGTTCAGCATTGTTTCAGGGACCAAAAGGAGTTTCTGTTCGTTGACATTACACGACAGCCACATGTGACCTTGGATCCTCAAGGTCAGACAGCTGTCTTGGATAGCAGTAGAGGCTCTGCCTGTAGCAGTGCTGATGAGAGGTTGGCTGAGGAGAGCTTGGGGTGCTAGTGCTTTTACTAAATGATTTAAGAGCTGTCACACTAATCTCTGTGAAAGACTTGTTAAAATCAAATAGATAAGCCAAGTGTTGTAGGGGCACTAAGGAGACTGAGACAGGAGGATTGCAAGTTTGAGGTCAGATTGAGCTATCTAGTGGAGGATAATCTCAGGAAAGAGAAAAGGATGAGGGAAGGAGGGCTAGAGGGAAGAAGGAAGGGACAGAGGAAGAGAGTAGAGTGGAAGGAAGAGGAAAGTAAAGAGAACGAATACACAAAAGTAAGCATTTTTAAAATGACTGTCAGGTCGTATATCTTAGAAATAGCTGGTCCCAAGCCCAGGAATCAGCAGAGCCTCCCACTAACCACAAACATCTCTTGGCAGGAGGGAGATCGCCTTAGTGATGAAGACTTGTTCAAGTTTTTAGCTGACTACAAGAGATCTTCATCCCTACAGCGAAGAGTCAAATCCATCCCAGGTGTGCTTGGTTTCCTTAGCATCTCGGGTCTAGGCTGCTTCTGTTGCTATGGTGCCACACTGATCAGAGGCCACTGGGAGGAGGGAAGGGCTCACTTGGCTTTACTCTGTCACCTTGCGTTCTATCATTGAGGGAAGCCAGGGAAGGAGCCCAGGATGATCCTCCTGTCAGGCCCTGAAGCAGCAAGCATCGAAGAACGCTGCTCACTGGCTCGCTCCCAGGATCACGTCCAGCTGCCTTTCTCATGCCGCTCAGCCTCACCTGCCCAAGGGTGTTGCCGCCCACCCTCAATGGGGTGTGCCCTCCCACACTAATTAGCAATCAAGGAAACACTTCGCAGACCGTTTGATCATAGGCCAGTTTGATCCTGACAGTTCTTCCACTCCCCAGGTGATTCTAGATTTGTGTGAAGTTGTCTGTTAACCACAGCTAGCTAGCTGGGACACTCTTGAACTATGCCCAAACCATTTGTGATTGACATTTCTTGTTTAATGCTTTCGTTTATAAAACTGCTGAGGGAAATATGGATTTCGGCATTTGAAGTTAAGAATCTAAATTGCTGTGCATTTTTTGACAAATCTATTAATGTTTTCTCATTCATAGAGGATATATTCTACAAATAGTATGCTTTAGATTTGGTCTCTCAGAAAGTATAATAATCATTTGAACACATCAACAGCCCTTTATCACACAAAATGTTATATGGAAGTCTGGTATTTAAAGAGAGTGGGATAATTTGGCAGACGAAGACACACTTATCCTCAAGTGAATGCCCATATGCTATTTCTATATAGCATGTATTGTTTCTATATTTCTCTGACACCCGAGATGAGAGACGTCAACCCAAAGCCCACTAATTTTTACTGCTACCAATACCTGAAAGTTTTTAAACCATGTATAGCTGTAGTGTGGTGGATCTGGGCCTTCTAGTCAGCTCCTTCTCATTGCATAGCTCCTTACTTGGGTGTTATAAAATGCTCATCTCAAAAGTTACCGTGGCAGGCTTTTAAAATCTCAAACTATAGGAAATTATCTGGGAACTCCAAAATACATGTGCTCCCCCCCCCCCCAGCTTACCCAACACAGTAACCCTGGGCTCCTTCTTGACGTGACAGATTTCAGTAACTCCCCACCCCGACCCCCATGGCTCGCTCTAGGCTCACTGAGGCTGGAGATATCCCCAGCTCCGGACGTGATGAACTGCTGCCTGACACCGGAGATGCTGCCAGTCAAACCTTTTCCTGAAAATCGGACACGCCCACACAAGGAGATTTTGGAATTTCCGATCCGGGAAGTATACGTCCCTCACACTGTGTACAGGTGAGAAATGTGGACCCTTGTTTGGATAATACACTCGTCTCTCCAGAACCAGCCCCTCTTTCTTCTTCCTGAGTTTGAGGGGAAACTAAACGCGACAGCTTAGAACCACAGAGAACTCTGAGGTCCCTTCTAGAGATGCCTTGCCTAATGCTCTGGAATAAGGATGAATTTCTTTCAGTCATAGTTGTAATAGATTCTACTGGGTGTATTCTTACCAGAAATGAAAAAAAAAGAAAAGAAAAGAAAAATGGAAAGAAAACTAAACCTATCACCGTGGCTTTGAATATGACTGGAATGCCATAGGTGTCTAAGATTTCACACAGGCATGGTATCACATGCCTAATTCCAGTGCTTAGAAGGCCAGTGTAGGCTTCATGGTGAGCTCCAGACCAGTCTGGATTACAGGCAAAACAATACCAAATGAAGCACAGGTTTTCAGCTGAAAACCCAGCTCTATTCAGGAAACGTTAGTTTAGACAGACATAGTCCCCGGATGCTGCTGCCCAATGCTTTATTTAGCATGTGGTTGTTACGCTAATGCAATAGACAAAATTTAAGTGCCATCTTACTTTGTTTCAATTAATTTTCTTGTGCCATGGCTACCATACTGAATGGCAAAAGAGTGAGATACCGTAGAACTGAAGGTGAAGCTACTCTGCTTTCCAAGTGGCCTCGTGCCCCTGACTCTTAGGGAATTTTAAGTGGCCACCCAAAGCATTGCATGCAGTTCATGAGCTCTCGCTTCCGAAATGTGGGGGCGAGGGCTGAATCGAGCGTCATTTCTCAACCTTCCATCGATGACAACTTGTGGTTTGCTTTCCATATAAAATAGCTCATCAGGTCTTACTGATCTCACAAAGTCACCCTTGTGCCTTGCTGCCTGTATAAAATAGCGCATCAGGTCTTACTGATCTCACAAAGTCACCCTTGTACCTTGCTGCCTGTGGCACTTCCTTTGCTTGTGGCAGAAACCAAACACCTGCCAAGAAGCAACTTCAGGAAGGAGGGAGGGAGGAATGGGGCGAGGGAGGGAGGGACTAGGTTAACTCACAGTTTGAGGGCATACAGCCCGTTTGAGAGAGGGAGACATGACAGTGATGGCTCATGGTAGAGGGCTGTACAGCTGTAGAGAGGACCACCTCACATCCTGGCTGAGTGGGAAGCAGGCAGGGAGTCGAGGCTGGCTCTCAGTGACGCACTTCCACTAAAGATGCTCCACCCACTAAAGACTGTGCCTTCCAACCAGCACCACTTGCTGGGGACCATGTGCTCAAATACAGGAGCTTATGAGGGACATTTTACCTTCATACTACAGCCATGCTCAGCAACTACTATCATGAACTTATATGTGCCTTCCTATGCATGCATACACACACACACACACACACACACACACACACACACACGATACACATGCACACACCCTCATGTATCTCTGCATACTGATACTGTTATGTTTATATTCATGTATATATATTGCCTATGTATTGGGTACTTTGGCTTTTTTCACTGGATAGTGTTCTTTTCTCTTTTGAGAATTACTATACAGCTACACATTGTATTAACTTCGTGCATTATGCTCACCATTAGTCATGTTGTCGTGTGTTTAAATAGTGGAAACTTCTAAAAAGCTCATTTTTTAAAAATATGAATACTGATCTATGTAGAGCCGGACTGATTTTCTCGTTATGTGTTATTCCTTTGTCTAAAGAGGCCGTGTTTTATTTATTCAGTTCAATTGGAAAACATTTGGGTTTTTTTATTTTTAAGTATTTGTGGTTTTCCAAAAAAAAGCTGGGCATGGTGGCGCACGCCTTTAATCCCAGCACTCGGAAGGCAGAGGCAGGTGGATTTCTGAGTTCAAGGCCAACCTGGTCTACAAAATGAGCTCCAGGACAGCCAGGGCTATACAGAGAAACCCTGTCTCGAAAAACCAAAAAAAAAAAAAAAAGTATTTGTGGCTTTGAGTGTGCATGTGTGTGTGTGTAGGCCAGAGGTCAATTTCACAAGCTACATACGTTGCTTATTGAGACAAGGTCTTTCACTGAGAACTGAACTCACAAATTAGACTTTCTGCTCAGTGGCTCTCCCATGTCTGAATTCAGCTGAATTCAGTGCAGTTCTGCCAAGCTACAGTGACCCAGCATTAGGAGCTGCCATGTAGATGCTGAGAATTGAACATGGTTTGTCTGGAAGAGCAACCTGTGCTTTTAACTGCCGAGGCATGTCACCTGGCCTCAACATTTGTGGTTTTTACTTGTCCTGCCCAGTGACAGATTTTTATCTTGTCCCTCTGTGAATGTGTGTGAAAAGTCTACCTAGGAATATGCCTAACAGTGACATTACTGGGTTACAGGTGACATTTGTTTTTAGTGACTTTCATATTGTTTCTTGACATACACACACACACATACACACACACACACACACACACACACACAAGAAATGAATGATTATCCTCCCAGCAGTGCACCCATCTCTTCAGTTCCTCACTCATGCTTTCCTATGTGACATACAAGGAGTGTTAGAGCCAGCCCACTTGTCCCCACCACACATGCACTAATGTGGGTCCTGGAAAGGGCAGGTGTCCAGTGAACTAAGTAAAAAGTTACCATAAGAAACACACTCAAGTGCCACACAGAAGAAATGGAGCTCTTCCTTCCAGTGCTTGTGAGGCAACAGGACCCCCCAACTTTATCCTTCCTGAAGCAATTCCTCATTTTCTTCAACACCAAATCAGCCTTCAGTCTCCCTCCTTAAAGAGCCACAGGTATTTATAGGAAGTACTCATTCTGTTCCTCACTCCATGGAGGACGATGAAGGCATGACCATGTTTGCTTACAGATGCTGTCTCCATCTCTGTGGAAACCTTATCCTTTAATTGGAAGAGGAAGCTTGTGGCATGGGAATAAACTTGTACCAAGTGAATTCTATAGCTATCCAACTGCTCCCACCGCCCCAGCACTTAATCACCAGCAGGAGTCATTTACTACAGATATTATCCTTTAATCACATCACTGCAGGATTTGGAGTGCATCCGTGCACCGACTGAGCCATTCAGAATGCGCCAGTGCTGAGGACAAGTCTAGGCAGCTTACTGTGCACCCAGCATGGCGTCCTGAGAAACAGGCCTGCAGGCTAGAACTGCTGTTCTTTGGTTGTCCCATACTGGTTAGGGCTGCTCCTCTGGGACCAGGTCTTCCCTCCTACAAGTGATGGAAGGCAATTCTTTCCAGTGTGGTGAAGGAGAGACCTGTTCTTGGCTCTAGGCTGTTGTGTCTTTTTTTTTTCTTCTTCTTCTTTTTTTGGTTTTTCGAGACAGGGTTTCTCTGTATAGCCCTGGCTGTCCTGGAACTCACTCTGTAGACCAGGCTGGCCTCGAACTCAGAAATCCGCCTGCCTCTGCCTCCTGAGTGCTGGGATTAAAGGCGTGCGCTGCATGTTTGTGGAAACATACATGTAACAAACTTGGTCCAGAATCTTTCAACATGAAACTTCAAGGAATTTAGAAAGCATGTTGTCTTAACTTCTTGTGGTGTTAAAATTTAGTGTTTCGGGGCTGGTGAGATGGCTCAGCGGGTAAGAGCACCCGACTGCTCTTCCAAAGGTGATAAGTTCAAATCCCAGCAACCACATGGTGGCTCACAACCATCCGTAACAAGATCTGGCTCCCTCTTCTGGAGTATATGAAGACAGCTACAGTGTACTTACATATAATAAATAAAATAAATCTTAAAAAAAAAAAAAAAAATAGTGTTTCTTTTATGGTCCTCATGTGCTGAGAGCAGAGAGAGAGAGAGAGAGAGAGAGAGAGAGAGAGAGAGAGGGAGCGAGCTGGGGATGGAATGGGCTTTTGGAACCTCAAAGCCTACTTCCAGTAACACATCTCCCCAACAAAGCCACGCCTCCTAATCCTCCCCAAACAGTTCCACCAAATGCAGACCAAGCACTTAAATGTATGAACTTAGGAGAGACATTTTCATTCAGTCATCACACAAAATCCAAGGAAATTAAATACATAAAAATGGGCCCTGAAGAGCACATTATTTCAAGGATAAATCCTTTGACACTTAATCTCACAAATGTGATATATGACTTAACTTATAAATACTTTATATAGCTATCACCTACAAAGGATAAATGCATCTGGCATGCCAAACAGTGAATACTTCCATGGCCAAAGCCAGAAGTTTAGGGTCAGATTTGCCATTGTCACCAGACTGTAGCATTACCTTACAGGGAAGGGAGCTAATGGCAGACGGCAACCCCTGCCTTCCTCCCTCAGGTAACCCCTTTGTTAGCTGTGCCTCTTCAGTGTCTTCTGCCAAGCTCACTGTAGACAACCATTCTAGCTGAGTCCTGTGTGGACTCTACCCCCAGGTACCTCTACCACCCACGAGTTGCTATAAGAAAAGGGCCCAAGGCCCATCATGACAGAACTGCTCAGGCTTTCCAAGCATTGAGCATTCATAGAATAAACGTTTGCTCAGATGGTTGAAATTACTTCACATATTGAAAAGTGCTACTTGGAAAATCGACTAGATCTCCGACATCAGAGACCTCAGTGACTTCTGAAAACACATTCAGCCTCTTGCTACCGGCAGGAAGGATGGATTTTACTCACAGTATCAGTGCCTATAAAGGGACTGAACTAGAAAGGTGTCCTCTGAGACTGACCCAGGCAAACAGCTCTAAGAAGTCACCGAGAGAATTACAGCCGTTCCAAAAGTGGGAAGCAATGGTTGACAAAAAAGACAGTCCAAGTCTGAGTTTGCATTCCTGTCTCCATAACCAGACTTTTCTTTTTTAAGACTAGATGTTTGCCTAAGAATGCATTGGAACAACTCCTGGCATATTTTCCATGATGCCCAACACAGCTGGCAGTAGAGGTGCCAGCTGCCTCGTGGTAGGAGCAGAATAAAAATAATGTGAGTTGGGGCCCAGCCTGGGCAAGACCTTCAAGGCCATCTTATCAGGTGGCAGCCATGGGGGTGTGTGCAGAGATCACAGGCTCGGAGTTTGTAATGAGCTTGTTAACTCCATGCCGACCTTTTAACTAGTGATTACATTAAAGCAAGCCACATAAAGTACGTTTTCATCTCTCGGCCCAGCCTCCGAAGTCTTGTTTATCTAATTATTGGACTACTTTGGAGGACTGTGCTTGCCGAGAACGAGCCTGTCAGTCGGAACACAATTGCTTTGATGGATAATTAGCTGTTTCCAGGCCTCCTCCTATTCAGCTGCGTGTTCTCAGACCAGAAAGTCTGATCTGGCCTAACAAGGAGGTGCCTCCAATGTCCCTGTGATGTCTTACTGGATTCCGAGAGGCTTGTAGCATAGTGGAGAAGAGAAAGGCTCAGGGTAGGATTAGGGCTGCTTCCAAGTGATCATCAGGGAGCTAGGGTTTAGTGACTGTGATTCGTAGAAACCCAAAGTACTCTGGAAGAATTGGGGCGGAGGGTATGCCCTTGAAAGGGACTTCATTGTTTTTAATAAGATAGACTTTCAGTTTAAACCCAGTTAGCATTATTTCTAGAGTAGATCTTTTCAGTACCGGAGGGAAGTGTGGGCATGTCACACAGTGTCTGGTCTCGCTCTGGAGGGCCCTGCTCAGGAGCCCCAGGAACTGGCCTTTGTTAAAAATTGGGTGTACCCACTGTATCAGTTAGGTTCTCCTCTATATGACATCATCCAAAGATCTGTTGTGACTTAGAGTGGCCTGCCCCTTCATCCACTTGGTTTGGGAAGCGATGCCAGTGTACACCTAGACTTGCAGTCAAGTGCATTTGTCAAAGAACACGTAGTCTCTAAGCCAGCAGCTCACATCTCACGGGAGGGTGGTGCTTGTTCTCAGTGCTGTGGTGTATCCCACACGGGAGGGTGGTGCTTGCTCTCGGTGCTGTGGTGCATCCCACTTGCGTGTGTGCTGACTCAGCATCATCACCAAGGAATCTCTGTCACGTATAAAAAGCTTAGACCTGGTTTCTTTAAATCTCCATAAATGTGTCTCTACTGAAATCTCTATCAAAGGCACCCTCCACTCTTCTTTGTTCCATTCGTTGTTTGAGTTTTATTTCCTAAGGAATAGGTAGCCTCGTTCACAGGTTCCAAATATTAAAGGTACTGAAGGCAGAGTGAAACTCCTTCTGCCACTCCCGACTGCAGCCACTTCCAGTTCTCCAGGTTGGAAACAGCTCATGTATGAGTGTGGAGCGGTCCACGTATAAAAGCCCCATTCCACAAGCTGGTGCTTGCTGTGCCTGCTGAAACTAAGCAGTAGGCTTCTAAGGGATTTACCAGAGAAACAACACTGAACAGAAGAGATGGACAGAGTGTGTGCGCCATACCTCAGGCCGGCTGTGGACCGGTGGAGGCAGCCATTCAATTATGCTTCCTTGCAGATGTGAACTGTATGTATGTACACTTGTCTAATCACACATTACAGAGCATGATCCCCACACCCTCCTGCTCCTCCTGAGAGGCCTGGTGTGCAGGACACTTTTTATGAATATACAAAACTCTCTCTTGCTTTTTCAGAGCTGTGCTTAATCTCACCATACATTTTCCTGACTTAATCTTGTGCTGAGGAAGGAGCCTTTTGCTTTATAGTTATAATGGAATAGCTTAGCATACACGCTTTATGCTTGTCTAGTTATTGGACGGTTTTTTTGCTTTTCACTCTTTGAAGAAGTGTTTAAGGAGGTCCACCTTGAGAGAGAAAGGTTAGGCATTTGTTTTACTGGGCTTAGCGAGCAGTGGCTGGAACTCACTAATAAAACTCAGATGAGCAGTGGGGAAAAAAAATTCCAGCTGTTTGAAAAAGCCAAGAAATGGAAATAAAAATGCTCAGGCCTCGTGCAAATGAGGGACACGGAGCCCACATCCTGATGTCCTGCTCCCAAACTCAACAATCCGCTTTTTTTTTCTAAGAATGGAAAAATTCAGAAGAGAGCCGACAACGTTCTTTACAGCCTTTTATTTTTATTCCTAAGCTATGATTTCATTGCACCATTCAGCCACTTGAGGGCACAATTCTCTCACTTCTGGACTCAGGCAAAGCAGCTGCCTTTTGCATTAGAAAACAGATATGCTGTTTTGTTTCAGAGACCCACACACTTTATGGTTCACCTCTTAAACACAAGACCAAGAAAAAGTGAGAATGACCCCAGTACTTCAAGAGGAACTTCTGTTCCTTTTTTTTTTTTTTTGCAAAGGATTTTATTCTTATCACCAGCTCTGTCTTCTTTCTCGGTATTTAGCACTTTTTGGGGAAGGTGGAGTGGAAAGAGGCCAAGGTGTGCATCCCATGACACACAGAGTGCAGTCTCCTTGGGGGCAGTATTTCACTATACAACCCAGACTTTGGGGCAGTAGTGCCCTGTACAAACTTACACTTCTACGAACTCTCTCTGGTACAGGAAACTGAAGCAGAGCAAAGGATTATGTGGGAGGTACAGGGGAGGCAGCGAGGAACGGTGTGTGAAGGCAGGCTGTGTACATAGTCGGTGGCTGTACAGTTCATGCTTACGCTCATCTGGACATACCACACTTCGGTTGCTGCTCCCGTATGACTGTTCTAATTAAGTCTTGCTTTTTAATGGTTATAGATTCTATTTTTACCCTATAGGTCCTATTTATAGAACTCATCAAGAGGTTCACAAGACACTCTTTTCAGATAGCCTCAGGTCAAGGCTCACTGGGGCAGAAGGTATATGGAGAGGTAATTAGATGAAGGCAAATCCCAGCTTGTGATTTGCAAAACCACTATGATGCCTGGTTTGTCTAGACTGGAGAGAGTACCCTGAAATCCAAGAGGCCGTCTTTGGTTTCTGTATTTTTATTAACTCTTGTCACCATTGTTTCCAGACAGGGTCTCACTGATCTGCTCTGGTTAGCACCAGACTTCTGGGCTGAAGTGACCCTCCTGCCTCTGTGTCCCAGGAAATAGGAAGTCAATGCACCTTTCTGTGTTTGTTTGTTTGTTTGTTTGTTTCAAAACTGGTCCTCAGCAGGGCTAACTCTCCTCTGATGGATTGGCCTTCAGGACTAGTCCTCTTACTTCCTTCTTTTTCTGATGTAGGAGAGGACGGGGACCTCCTGTTTTTTAAGTGTTTTCATCCTCAGTTTCAACTGTCCTATCTACTGAGATCCCCAAAGGTCAACATTCATCCACTCTTCTCTCTAGAGCAGAGGTATTTAACAGCTCTCCATAAATGGATGCCCTGAGGTTTCAGGCCTCAGACAGCCTGTCCTTGGGTCCTCACAGCAGGAACTGGGGCTAACCAAGAAATGCTGTGTCAGGATTTTCTGAGAAGAGTGGACGTGGGTGGGAGAGGCAGACAAACACCACAGGTACAAATCCACATAACCAGGCCTGCAGGAGTGGGAGGCCTGAATTCTACAGCATAGTAAGACAATGTACTTTAGTTTTAGTTTTAGTTTTAGTTTTAGTTTTAGTTTTAGTTTTAGTTTTAGTTTTAGTTTTAGTTTGGATGTTGGAGATGGAAGTTAAGGCCTCCTGCTACTAAGCATACACTCTACCACTGAACTACATACGCAGCCCCCTCTTAAGAAACCATAGCTAACTGATTACATATATCTTTTTAAATTGAAAAGTAAAATTATTTGCCCACCAGCTTAAAATACCAGAGAGATTATAAGGATGCCAGAGATGGGTCTGTCCTACCTCTTTTACTTCATATTCTTGCTAAATAACTTTCAAAGTATGAGTTTAGATCTATGCCACTGTTCATGGAAATATAAACAGGATGGTTTAATAAGGACAAAATCAGAGGGCCTCAACTTAATGGCTCATTGTGTTCTAAAGGATTTGCACACTGAGGCTAATAGTTATGTTTAGTGGTGAGAAAAGCCCATGCATATTTCTCACCTTTTCTTCAAAGTTTAAAACTAGGCCTGGGATGGGGCTGGGGGTAGGGTGGGGTGGGGGTGAGGAAGGGCAGAGCTGGAGAGGCAGCTCAGTGATGAACATTTGCTGTCAAACATGAGGACTTGAATTCAAACCCTAATACCTGTGCCAAAAAAGCCAGTCATAGTTATGTATGCCTCTGTAACCTCAGGAAGTGGGTAGGAGTAGGGAGTGACTGACAGGAGACCCTGGGGGTGGCAGGTGACCCTGGGGGTGACAGGAGACCCTGGTATAGGGGGGGGAAATGATAGAGCAGAATGCCCACATTCTCATCTGTCCTCAACATGTATGCATACACCACACACACACACACACACACACACACACACCAACAATGCTGAGCTGACACGTCCTTTGGTGTCACTTGAAAGGGGTGATGCAGATCCCCTATCAATTTATCAGCTTTCAGTTTTCTGATGTTCCTGCAATCAAGTCACTGATGGGAGGTGATTTATCTACCATTGCTGCTGCTGCTGCTGCTGCTGCTGCTGCTGCTGCTGCTGCTGCTGCTGCTGCTTCAGCTCCTCAGGCTCCTCTTCTTTTCTGTCTCTCTTCCTATTAGCATATACTTTGTTGTATTCTAGCCACTAGTTTTACAATGACATCTTTTCAAATGTATCATTGTCAGATAACCATGTTCACTTTCCATTACATTTTTCTGCTTCTCCCCTTCCTCTTCACAATAGGAGAGAGGGAGACATAGAGACAGAAAGGCAGAGAGAGAGAGAGATGAGAGAGAAAGAGACAGAGAGAGATGAGAGACAGAGAGAGACAGAGAGGAGACAGGGAGAGACAGAGAAAAGAGACAGAGAGAGACAGAGAAAAGAGACAGAGATAGACAGAGCAGAGAGAGAGCAGAAGAGAGAGAGATCTTTCCACAAGAGAACATGAAATATTTATGCTTTTCTATCTGGCTTACTTAACAGAAAGATCTCCAATTATGCATCATAAGCCCCATGATGAGTGGGTGTTTGCTGGGGGAGACGTGGCTACTGTCTTGAAACAGGCTTCATGCTTAACTGTTTTTGCCTGAATTCTGAAGATGGACCTTTCTCTTCACCCCACACAGCAGGGCTTTCTTTCCATTTTTATTTTCCACTAAGTCCGTTATGAGTCTGTACCTGACCTAACAGACCACTGGAAACAAAATTAAGCACTGATAATGGCATGAGCCCACACTCACAGAACAGCAGGGCGGGATGCAGCAAGGGCTCTGTGTTTGTGCAGTTGCTTACGAACCTTGGAACATGAGAGACTGTCAGAGGGAGCCTACAGAGATCGTGTTGTAGTTACTGTTCTATTGCTGGGATGAAACACTATGACCCTATGACCAAGGTGACTGTTAAAAGAGAGCACTTACCTGGGGGGCTCGCTTACAGCTTCACAGGGTTAGTTCATGGCCATCATGGCAGAGAGCAAGGAGGCAGGCAGGCGTGGAGCTGGAGCAGTGGCTGAGAGCTTCCATCCTGACCCACAAGCAGGCGGCAGAGAGTGAGACTAGGCCTGGTTGGGCTTTTGTAAGCTCAAAGCCCACCTTTAGTGACACACCTCCTCCAGCAAGACCACACCTCTGAATTCTTCCTAAACAGTCCTCCAACTGGAAATCAAACATCCAAGTATATGAGCCTCTGGGCCCATTCTCATCAGAACCACCATATACTACTGTATGTGGAACACAAAGGAAGAGAGATCCATCTAAGCCTGGGCAAAGTTGATACACAAAATACTTTTTAAAGTTTTTGGCAGTTTCTCAAAAAGCAAGCTACACGTTTGACCTTGAACTTCCTAGCAGTAAAGCCTAAATAAGAGGAAAATACCACCATTGACTATTGGGCTTCATATGTCTGCAGATTGAAAACAAACTAAATCTCTTCAGCCAGTGCTTCTTGAAGTTGGCTATGTCAGGCACGGTGTTTGTCATGCTGACTCCCTGGTGATGCAGATGTCAGTTGTCCCTTACTCCTCTATGGACAGCTGGCAGTAGCAGAATTGTCGAGCATTTGTAAGTGTGTGTTTACAAAGCAGACTTCCACTTTAAAAAAAAAAAAAAAAGACGGACACATTAGGTAATTCCACAATACATAAAATACTGAGCTCTGAAGGCGGGGCCTGACGGCACCCATCTACAAGGCCAAAGGCTGCCTAGAAGAAACACTGTCAAAAACCAAAACCAATCCACGTTCTGAGATTTCTGACTTTACTGCTTTGTTTGTTGTGTATTTAAAAACCTTAAAGCTTCTCTCTGACCCTGAGGGACGGGGTGACACCTGTATATAGTAAATGTGGAATAATGTCAGCCATTCCTATTACATCTAAAATAGATCTCCCTGGAAGTGAAATGGGAATGGCAAACAAGAATCACGCCCTCGGCTATCTGACTTGCTTAAATAGTGGAGAGAGCCACTTTCCTTTGAAGGCTTGCATTAGGGCCATCAGCTCACCACAGATGCTGGCATCAGTAGGCATCTGGGCATCTGCTGGCATCAGTCTTGCCCTCTGACTGCTGAAGAGGAGAAGGACACCCACTTTTCCGTTTGCAGCGAAGCCTCCAGTGGGGGCAGTTAGCTCACCTGCATTTCAGCTCTTTGACTTTGCCTCTGCAAAGTCTAAAGATGGAGAGTTTTAATACACAGCAGAAGACAAAGAAATTACTTTGAAATGGCCACAGTGCTGCTTTGAGGAAGCAGAGAGATGTCCTGTGTGAGGTTCTTCTGGTGGTGTAGCATCAGGAGAATCCAGTACAGACCAGATGTCTCACCAGTTTGCTATTACATATGTAATACATATGTCTCCGGGTAAAAGAAAGCTAATAACATGGGAGAAAAAAAAAACAGTTTCATCTTATTTACCTTAAGAAAAGAAATGTATCCAATCAGTAGACAGAGAAGGGCCAAAACACTAAGAAAGTAGGTGTTCCCTTGCCAAGGGTAAGGGTTTAAGGTGGTGGTCGGGGGTTGCAGGGTATGAATGAGCCTACTAGCTGATTCCTAGAAGGGTTTTTGGTTTGTTTTTAATATTATTATTTTAGCTTCCTGTTGATTTCTTAGCTTCCAGAGCAGCAGACTTCCCATATAATGTTTTCATACATGTTTTAGCCGGGTCCCCCTCCACCCTCCGTCTCCCTGCTCCCCATCCCTGCTAAAGCCCTTCTACCCCCAGTACTCCCCACTCCACTTTTAAATCACGTGTGCTCTAGTCCCCAGCCATCTTTAAGGGTTCCCTTTCTTGTCTTCTGGCCTCTGTTCACACCCACGCTCCCATAAATATGAACATATATGAATTAGAAGCTAAGATCCACATGTGAGAGAAAGATTTAGCATGTGTCTTTCTGAGTCTAGAAAACTTCATTTAATATGTTTTTCAGTTCATTCGTTTCCCTGAAGATTTCATATTATATTTTATAGCTGAATAAAATTCTGCATATATACCATATTTTCATTATTTATTCATCTGTTGATGGACATCTGGGTTCATCCCGTTTCCTTCCCATAATGAGTAGGGATGCTATAAACACAGATGAGCAAGCATCTCTGTAGTAAGATATAGAGATGTTGCCGGGCATGGTGGTGCACGCCTTTAATCCCAGCACTCGGGAGGCAGAGGCAGGCGGATTTCTGAGTTCGAGGCCAGCTTGGTCTACAAAGTGAGTTCCAGGACAGCCAGGGCTAGACAGAGAAACCCTGTCTCGAAAAACCAAAAAAAAAAAAAAAAGATATAGAGATATTTAGGTGTATGGCTGCTAAAGCAGCAAAGCTGACTCATATGGAGTTCTATTTCTAGGACAGAAAAACCTGTTTTCCTGTCCCCAGCTTCTAGAATCCATATCTAAGACCTAGGATTTCCCTAGGCTGTAAGCATCTGAGCTTACATGTGTTACTTAACACATATTAAAATGTACTGACTTCCTCACTTATTGTATATACTCTATATAACATTATAGCAGCCAGTCTCAAAACAACAACAACAACAAAAAGTGTTAAGAAACAGGTTTCAATGACAGATGGACCTGGTGGCCAGAGATCGGCTTAAGAGGAGCATCTCAGATTGTCACAGAGGCAGTGACAGAGTGAGGGGTGGTATTCAGAAAAACACAGAGGTGGGGATTTGGGAAGTGGCAGGGTGAGATACACCTGCAAATTAAAGGTGCAGAGAAAGCAAGAGAGAGAGACACAGAAGCTAGAGAAAGTGGGAGGTGGGGAGAGCAATCCAGAGGGTTTGATCCAGCCTCCAGGTCTCCAGGCTCTGCAGCTCTGCTGAGATCTAGATTTGGGGATGTTACCGTGGTCATAGGTATCCTTGTACACAACAGTTGACGGTAACCCTTTTACAACAAGTCAGGAAATGAACTTAAAACCTATTTTGCTCTGCTACAGAAACACGTAATTTACCAGCAGTACCAGTACAAAGAAGACATCCCACACAAGAGAAAATCAGTACTTTTTTTCTCCATTTAAAAAAAAAAGTGCATTTAAATATCATTACTTCATCACAGGCTGCATATTGAAATAACAGAAAGAAAGCTAAAATTGGCACCAATTCCATTTCAAAATCAAACCTACTGCTTTTCATTTCCCAGTCTTTTCCAGTCCCTGCTTTCATAGGTCCTTGTGTTCTGCCAGTTTTGAGCCCTGTCAGATTTTTTTGTTTTGTTTGATTTGGTTTGGTTTGGGTTTTGGGTTTTGGGGTTTTGGTGGTTTTTTGTTTTGTTTGTTTGTTTATTTGTTTGTTTGTTTGCTTAGTTACATTCCGGGTTTTTACCCAACATCGTGTATGGAAAGTAAGCCTTTGACTCACCTCAGATCCATTTTCAAAGAGTCTATTTGAAATAGGGTCTCTTGCTATGTAGCCAAGGTTGGCCTGGAACTTGCATCAGGCCTCTGCCCCTCCCAAAGTTGATGCCTTTATTAGTCCCCTTGGGGCTTTGGGAAGCCTAACTCTCCAGAAGCAGAGGCTGTCAAAAACCGTACAGGTAGAAGAAGCAAAGATGGATTCCAATCTCTCCTCTCTGGCTCCAGCACTAACCCTTTCTAAGATATCCTATCCCTGCTGCTCAATAAACATTAACCTGCTTGTGGACATGGCTACAGTGAGGATAAGCAAGAAGGAGCAATGGGCAGAGGAGAATATACTCCCAAGACAGATATTTGCACACGCATGCGCGCACACACACACACATCTTATGGCACTAACATAAACTGCCTTCAGTACATTAATATATCAGTGCCCACTCTTGATGGCACCTGTTCCTCAACTGTATTAGATTTACTCTGACTGATGAATGAGATCTTCAGGTCCATTGAGACAGCAGAGGGCAGAGAAGACTCAGTGAATGTTGGGTCTTCTGCTCACAGAGGCTGACTCACAGAGGAACCCACCTCATCTCACAAGGCTGTAATCTTCTCTTCTTAGAAAGTATTAGCTTGTGCTCGGTACCTCTGTCTTGAAGACCCACACACACATTCTACACCAGTCCTTTTGTTGTACCGTGACCCATCATGTGCATTCCTGGATAAGCTGTGTACACTCCAATATTTGAAGCACATTGAATATTCTGGCCATTGAAATTAAGTTTAGATTATTGTCTTACATTCCCTTTCATTTGAGTGTGAGAAGTATTCGGTGTAGACAGGACTAAGAGCCCACAAGAGGATAAAGACAGATTCAAAACCAAGGGCAGAAATCCAGAGGTGAGTCAGGGTGGCGACTACTGTGTGAAGTCAGGATGGCCTAGGAAGGCCACACAACTCTAGCAGCTCCTGGACCCTCACCCCCATCCTGTCTCCAGTGAGCACCCAGTTTAGAGAGACAGGGTTATTAACAAGGCATAGGAATGCTGTGTATTTGCCCCTATGACCTTTGAACTTTACACACAAACCAACAGCTCCTATGTTCTTCAGAGTTCCAAATATTGATTTTCTTCTTGAATTACCTGAAAGCATTCCTTACTAGGAGATATTTGAGTAGAAAATCCTTGGGGTTTGTTCTGTCTTGTCTTTTGATTTTTTTGTTTTCGAGGCAAAATTGCTCTATGGGACCCTTGGCTGGTCTGCACCTCCTTCTGTACATCAAGCTGGCCTCAAACTCGAGATGAGCCTCTTGCCTGTGCCTCTCGAGCTCTGGAATCACACGTATTACAGTCCTACGCCCAGCTCAGAAGAATCCTTGGGTTGTCATTTCTTCCTGGATATGACATGTTCTTCTGTAGCCAGATACCTTTATTTTGGTGTTTCTCCTAGTGATTTCCTAGAATGTAAAAGTTCTAAAATATACTGAGAAAGACCAGCCAAATAAAATGAGTTCTGAGGTCTAAATATTTGGGGAAAGGAGTAGAGAGACCCCTTTTCCTTCTAGGGCAGTATTTCTCAGCCTGTGGGTCTTGACCCCTTCCTTTCACAGGGGCCTCTTAAGACCATGGAAGACATAGATGGTTACATTATGCATCATAATGGTAGCAAAATTACAGTTATGAAGTAGCAGCGAAAATAACTTTCTGGCTGGGGGAGGGGGGTTTTACTGTATAAAGGAACTGTATAAAGGGTCTTAGCATTAGGAAGGTCAAGAACCACTGGTGTGAGGCTTTCAGGCTACACAGTAGCCTGTTCATCTTCATTTGCCCCAAGCTTCCCCAGCAGTTTGGCTGCCCTGCCACCTTCTTTTCTCCAAATACCTGTTAACACTACATAGCACTGGGATTAGACAGAGTAGAGCAGATTGGAGAGCACAGGCATAGGAGGCAGTGTTAACCACCTCAAAGCTAATGGACTTGGCCTTATTCTGAAATGGGGGGTAGGGGGTGGGGGCTGGAGGGGTTAGGCCTAGTTCCCAAATCTGGCCTCTCTAATGTGCTATCTACTTAGCTCAGAAAACTGCACATTTTGAAACACTTAGAAATCTCATCTCATCATCTTTCCAGACCAGGGCAGGGATTCTGAACATGCACTTGCCTCTCCCGAGTGGTTCGCTAGAATTAGATTTATGACATGGCTTTCTGTGCTCATCTGACCCAAAGTGACTTCTTTGGGGCGCTCTTCACAGACCATCAGAAGCAGGTCCACCCAGCTATTCATTTACCTCACACGTGACTACTAAATCCATGAAGTCTTTTCTAGTGAAACATACTTTACATTTGAATGTAGACCCAACTGGTAACATTAATAATTTAATAATATATATTGAGAATGAAAAATATGCCAAATCTTTAAAGAAATTTATACAGCTAGTTAGTGTGTGTGTGTGTCTGTGTGAACATGTCAGTGTAAGTGCATGCTCACTGAGATGAAGATGAAGAAGATGATGTCAGGTGTCCTCCAAACCTCTCAACCTATTCCACAGAGGCAGGGTCTAGTTCTCAATGAGAGCGCAGGTCTGCCAGGCTGGAAGCCAGCAAGCTGTAGAGAGCCTCCTTTCTCTGCCTCTCCCCCTCAGACATGAGGTTACAAGCATTCTCCAGGTGCCCAGTCTGTTGCCTGGATACTGGAATCCAAACTTTGCTCTTCATGGTTGTGATTCAAGTGCTCTTAACCACAGAGTCATTTCTCCACACAGATGTATTTAAAAATGTTAACAGAGACAGCCCGACAGCATTTGTCATTATCTCAAATAACATAAGGGATCATCGCAGTAGTATGGCCATGGGTTGCAGAAGACACCTTGGAAAATAACAAAGCCATGTCACCTTCCAGATGGCTCCTCATCGCATCAGCCATTTCCAGTGGGGGACACTTTATGGCAGCGTAGCATTACCTTCTTCTAGTGTGACCCAACTCCATTGAACCCCATCTTCTGCATCTGCTAATACGAGGGTTCATGTCGCAGCTGCCGATACAACCCTCTGTCCTCATAGTCACCTGATCGTAGAGCAGCACCTGAACCTGAGGTCTGGACTATGGTTGCTGAGCTGCGCCGTCTCCTGCCCCTGGGGTCCTGGCCACTGTAATACCATGGTGGTGCCTCACCAAACCCACACAGGTCTGCCATCACCTTAGAGAGCAACTTCTGGACTGAAACCAAAGCAGAAGTGAACTCCAGACATTGACTGCTGATCATTGGCTTCTCTCTTCTCTCTTTTCCAGAAACCTTCTGTACGTATACCCACAGAGACTGAACTTCACTAACAAGCTGGCATCTGCCCGGAACATTACAATAAAGATTCAGTTTATGTGTGGAGAAGACCCCAGCAATGCTATGCCAGTAAGTAGATGGGTAGTGTTGGCCTCCAGTTGGGTGGGCTGTGCTCCCTCTGCCAGGTCACAGGGATGAAATCAAGAGTTGTTCAGCATACAGAGTAGGTCCACCACACACCCAAGGTCTCTTGGTGACACTAGACAAGGGCTTTACCAGTGAGCCACATTTGGCTCACTACACAGAGTATTTTTGTTCCAGCAGAGCCTACTCAACACATGCAGGAACCTTTCTGGCTAGTCCAGAACTGTCCACAGGATCATGGTAGGGAAATAAAACCAGTCTTAATTCTCTTTCCCACATTATACCTTTGTGAGATGCCACACCTTGGAGGTGATGATCATTTTAAAGGACTGAAAGGAGGTGTGGGGTCTCCCCATGTTGCCCAGAGAGCGAGGCCATTCTAACACTGAAGAGTTAGAGGGTGGCGTGATGCTCACCCTTTGGCTGAATTTTTTCGACACATGCACTTAGAGCCATGCGGAACAAACCTGAAGCAAAGCCCAGTGATAATAAACACACCCGCGCAACGCCTTTTAGAAATGGACCTTTACCCTGAGTCAAATTATAAACTAATAATACAGACTAGAATAGGATTATCTAAAAGGCCTCTAACACCAGAATTTACTAATAAATGACATGGTTGGTTGCTATTACTATTCACACACATCCTGGAATTCAGCTAATACTCAGCTGGGGTTGTAGCCACTGAGAACATTGGTTTAGCACGTGTGGAGGTCCTGGGTTTGATCTCCTGCAGCATATGGGGGGATGGGGGAGGATGCCTACACATTAAGTGGGAAAGGGAGAGGTTTGGGCTTTCTCCCTCACATCCTTTTCTGGTAGAAGTCATTTCTTCCTTCCCTGTGTATCTACTTCCTAGAAAGTCCGCCCTCTCTCCCACCTCTTCTCTGATGCAAGGTGACCTCTTGCAACAGTGGTGGGAAAGGTGGAAGAGAGGATGCTTGGAAGGAGAGAGGGCTGGAGGACTCACCTAGTCCTCTCTGCCCTAGCCCTGGCAGGCCACCACTCAGGCTTCCAAGTGTATATGTGCAAATCCTGCGTGTGGCCAACGTTCTCAGCCAAGGGACAGTGGTGGTAAATGTAAGCCAGTTCTCCACTCACCAAGCCCTGGGCCAAGTCTGTGGTTGCTGCAAGTTCACTAGAGAGATCATGTACCGTCTGGGCTGCAGCAGACTCCATGAGCTTTCTGCACACAGGTGGCCAGGGCAGTGGAGGCTACAGTCACCCACATGGCTAAGTCCTTGTCCTGGAGAGGAAAAGATGCTGGTGTCTCACTGGGGACAAATGAATGTGACATCATGTATGTCCATGCACAGAGGCAGTAAAGAGACCTCTGGCTTTCCAGTCCCACAAGCCTGTGCCCTTGGTCACTCATTATCCCCTTAAAGCCTCAGTTTACCCTTCACCCCACTTCTGGTCCATAAGGTTGGGCCAGTGATAGGCCTTAACTTATAAACTACAGCTCTGGGAGAGTAGTGTCCTGTTGGTGTGGTAGCACATGTTCATAGAGCCCAAAATCTCTCTTAACTTGGTTCCTTTCATGTTGACAAACAGGTCATCTTTGGCAAATCCAGTGGGCCTGAATTTCTGCAGGAAGTATACACAGCTATTACATACCATAATAAGTAAGTATATTTCAGGGTCCTGAACATATACTACAACCATTTCAATATCCCCTAGGTTTTTGGTTTTTAACTCCACAAATGCTTTTTCCAACAGTTTTTGTAACATGGCAACGGAGCAGAGGATTTTACACCTGTTCTGTGTTGCTAATGCATAATTTTTATAAATGACTAAGGCTTTGATAGGAAATATATATCTAATATAATTCTGACTATTTACAAAATGATGATAAGGACACTTATAGAACATGGACTGTACGGTAACTGCTCGAGCTGACCATGTAGAGCCTGAGCAAGCACAGCATAAGACACAGAAGATGGGCGTGAGAAGCCTTGAGCTCAGGGAGCATGACTTCCCTGGGATCACGAAGAAGGGCGTTAGCCTTGGATTCTTCTATAGTGTTAATATGAAGAAGAGTATTTTCTCACTTGTTCTGAAATCCAGAGGGCCAGAAACAAAGCCCCAACACTCTATGGTCATCTTGTCATCTGCCAACCAACGGAAGAATGGTATATTCAATCATGCCAGTAAAGTGGGTCACAGGACTGGCTATCTAACCTCGTTTACACATCACAGGAGAGGGAGGACATCGCTGTGGGTTTCACCCTGACCTGATAACCAGACTCCTCTAGGGGCTTCCTGTGAACCTTGGCCAGGATTGTCGAGGGGACTAAGTGGGGGATGTCGTGAAGCCTCAGCACAGTCCACTGATGAGGACAGCCACATGCCAGGCTGTTGTTGAGGCTGAGATGGGAAAAGGGATCATATTCATACTCAGACTCTCGTCCTCTTCTCCATCATGTAGGGAAAGTCCTTTCTGTCTAACAAAGCCTTGACAGTTAGTTTTTTGAGGGTGGAATGTTTCTCATAGTATCAGCATGGCTGCAAGGCCTTATGGCTAAGGGGCAGGATAAAGTGAGATAAAAAGCCCCACAGCATGCAGGCACATGGAGGCAGAGGGTGGGCAGGCAGCAGGGGCTCCGTCTCATACCCAGGGACTCATCCTTTTGCTGAGAGCGATCTGCATACGGTGTGCCTCTGATACAGGTCTCCTGACTTTTATGAAGAAGTGAAAATTAAGCTCCCCGCCAAGCTCACGGTGAATCACCACCTTCTCTTCACCTTCTACCACATCAGCTGTCAGCAGAAGCAAGGGGCCTCCGGAGAAAGCCTGCTGGGGTACTCGGTGAGTCAAGGAGCTGCTTCCCCCTGCGGTTGCTGGTGCGTACCAGCCAAGGTCCCTGCAGAGGCCATGTGCAGTCTGCTCACTTGCTTCTCTCCTGTCCGGAGCTGCCAAATATGTGGTGCATATTACAGCAGATAGTAGAAACAGCTTTACCTAGAGAATGCCAGGCTCCTCCCATGGAAAGCTGGTGGGCCGTAAATCTCTAAAGAGCATTTATGAAAAGAACCATTACAATACCTGTTATTTCCAAATTTAATATACATGCTTCACATGTAGAATTAGCTCTTCAGGGGGAAAAAAGTTTTTTCTTTCTTTTTTCTTTTTTTTTTTTGGGGGGGGGGTTCGAGACAGGGTTTCTCTGTGTAGCTCTGGCTGTCCTGGAACTCACTTTGTAGACCAGGCTGGCCTCAAACTCAGAAATCTGCCTGCCTCTGCCTCCCGAGTGCTGGGATTAAAGGCGTGCACCACCACGCCCAGCTAAGTTTTTTCTTTAAAAGCCATGAAAGGTAAATGAACATTGATAATCAGACAGGAGCTGACAGTGGCCATAAAGAAAAACTGCTACTCCGTGGGCCCAGAAAGCAGCAAATGATTGACATTCCCATCTCAGAAATGCTCAGGGAATTTACAGCTCAGGGAACGGGACAGAAACCGCTGCCAGGAGACCCAGTCAATATCTAATCATTGTTTAGTTTTGTTTGCTGGCTGTGAGCTAGATAAATCGCCCGAGTTGCGTGGCAGCCGTAAAGCCCTCTCTGCTCTTGACACCATCTGTTTCAGTGGCTGCCGATTCTCTTAAACGAACGTCTTCAAACCGGATCCTACTGTCTGCCCGTTGCCTTGGAAAAACTACCACCCAACTACTCCATACATTCCGCCGAGGTAACCAGCGCTGCCTGGCAGCTACTTCCGGTCCTGCCGTGGTCTGGGATCCTTTGCCCACACCCACTTCCCATTCCCGGGGATGGGGATGTTACTCACTGGGTTCTCCAGGGCTGTCGTCTCCAAGCACACTGTGTTTTTCTGAGAGCACGTTGTTCTGACAGGATGGGATGAATATCTTACTCATTTAGACGTCACCACACCAGAATGTTCTGGAGGTGCAATGTGCACCTGAGGCAGTGCTGCATGGAATTATCTGCGCTGCACAGGGTTAGGGTTCTGTAGATGGGGAGGCAGGATGAGCCCACTTGTGATAGACACCATACTTGTCAAGAAACCTTTCACAATGCTTCCAGACGTGTATCAGCAGTTCCTCTTATGGGCCAGTGGTCACAGCCAGGTGGATGGACTATAAAGATGCCAATGCCAGAGCCAGCACCCTTCCTGTCCTGGCTGTCCCTCTTGCTTTTGCAGGCTGTAGCAATACCCTAGTCTAAAGATAGCCAATCCCATGGCTCCTAGCTCAGTATCACATTTCTCCACCCATTAGCAGAGGTCTACATCAATGAGTCGTGTTTTTAAGCAGATCATCTTACTCATAAATATTTTATCATGTATCTTTAAGATATGACTCTTTCTATCACAATGCGATCAGAGGACCTTAAATTTTAACGTAATCCTGAATATCATCCTTTCTCCATTCCGTGACCACCTTTCCAGTTCCCCACCAGAATCATGTTTTTATGCTCGTCTGAGTTAGGGCTCAGACCACCTATAGTTCTGCTTTTAATTCTTTGGGTTTTAAGTTGAAGAAGTTTCCAGGACCTCAAATTTAAATAGATCCTCCACCGTCTTTCTTCCCTGCCATTTTCTGATACCCCCAGGCTGGCCTTTTCAACTTTGTTCTAGACTAAAGCTGTTCACCCTTGACACCACAGGCTAGCCTAAGGATGGAGACATTCCAGCTCATCTTTATGCCCTAGGCATACGGTGTCTTGCAGTAACCTCTCACAACAGCTTTTGCAGAGCCAAGCAAGGTGGTATGTGCTGTAATCCCAGTCTGAGTGAAGCTGGGGCAGGAAGCTCACTGAGTGTAAGACCTAGTGAGCCATTGTTAAAAAGCAAGAGCTAACAAGAACACACACACACACACACACACACACACTGGTTTTCAATTTTTAAGCTCTACCTTCCAATTTAATAGAACTCCTGTGTTGTGTTTTGTTTTGTTTTGTTTTCAAAAGCATAAAACCTGAATTTGTATTGTTGCTTTGTTGAATTTTTTAAAATGTTTTAAGACAGGGACTTAAAATATATATAGCCTAGGCTGTCCACAAATTCACCAAGTAGCCAAGAATAACTATGAACACCCCTGATCCTCCTGCCTCTGCCTCTCTACAAGTATGCACTGCCACGCCACTCTCAACCTTAGCTTTAAGGCAAATCCAAATCCCAAATAATGATCTTCCACCCTCCAACTGTATGAGTGTAGTCACACTGCTGGCATATAATGAGGGTGGTTACACCGCTGGCATATAATGAGGGTGGTCACACCGCTGGCATGTAATGAGTATGGTCACACTGCTGGCATGTAATGAGGGTGGTCACACCGCTGGCATGTAATGAGTGTGGTCACACTGCTGGCATGTAATGCAAAGCACATGATAAAATGTTTATCCTCTGATTCTCAAAGGTGAAATGAAGTCCACATCTGACTACAAAGTGCAGTGGGCATTAACTGAGCTAGTGCTCAGTTGATAGTGTTAAATATTAGCTTCTTTTTCCTACCTGTAGATCCACCCTCAGCCCCTCTCATTGCTGTTCCCTGTCAGATATAGCAGTAGCAAGTGGCTAGTGAGCTCTAATGGGCTAGTTCTGATGCAGAGCTGTCAGTGTAAAATATGAGCTGAAATTCAAAGACTTGGTATTGAAAAAATTGATTTTTATTAATAATTTATATTGGCCTGTAATTGAGGAAATAGGCCATACTGTGTTACATGAGATAGTCTGCTGAAATTGTCCTCATGTTCTTTAATGTGACCTCCGAAAAACTTAAAAATTTTGAGGTCAGTGAGGTGGCTCAATGGTTAAGGTGCTCGCTACCAAGTCTGACAACCTGAGTTTGATCTTGACCTCCAGGACCCACATGGTAGGGGGAGAGAACCAACTTCCTAAAGTTATAATCAGGCCTCTATGTATGCATACACATATGCATGTCCTCTCTATATAGCCCTCTCTCTCCAATGAAAAAGTAATATTGATTCCCATTGGGTTTCTATTGAATGTCACTCCTCTACATCACAAATATGAACTCCAGTGTCTACAGGAATCCAGCAGAGGCTGGTCCTGGTGGAATGTTTTGCTCTAGGCGTTGTGCCCATGTTTCAAAGGCTATGGATGCCTCTGCTCCACAGACTGGCACCATGCTGGGAGATCTTCCAGCTCTCAAGTTAGAAACAAGCCTGTTACATGAATGTTGCTGGCTTTTAAACATTAACAACCTGTTCACAACGGGCCCAATACCCTGTGGGCCAACTAGAGCTCTGTGAACTTGGGTTCCAGCTTATTCCATTCAGAGACATCCATCCATCTCTGCCCCCTTGCCTATCCTTGCAAGCATAGCATGCTTCCTGCCATCATGATGGAAGAAGCTCAACGCCCACGCTTGGCCCTCTTTGCTCAAGGCACCCTCTCATCTCTCTAGAGGGGCATAGTACCGATGGGAGCTCGAGACAGGAGTTATTTCTAAGGCCTAAGGAGTAGGTATTGGTGGTAAATGAAATGGAGGATGCATAATGAGCAAGTGGGAGCCAAGCGGACTGCCACTGGGAAACACTTTGCTAAAAGGGAAGTAATTTCTGGCATTCAAACCCATTCAAATTCCCAGTCTCTGTCCCTGATAGCTCTGATTGATAGGAAGGTCACATGATTATATTCGTAGCCTCCAAGACCTTCGGTGTTGAATAAGAGGTTAGAGGTAGATCACCCAGCTAACTCTTCCATCATTTGAACAAATGCTAAGGCCCCTGGGTGGGGTGTGGTGCTTGACTTATCAGTGTGAAAATAACAAGTGTAGACTTGAACTTGAAGCCAAGCCCTCTGACTCCCAAGTCTTCCTATGGAAGTTCTCCATCTGTAGAGCCTTGATATTCCTCACATGTTGCTTGTACTGCCTGCTAACAATTGGGAAGGGAAATTGCATTGCTAATCTCTTCTCCTTCTCTCTCTTTAACACAGAAAGTCCCCTTACAGAATCCTCCCATTAAGTGGGCTGAGGGCCACAAGGGGGTATTTAATATTGAAGTGCAAGCTGTTTCTTCCGTTCACACCCAGGTAAGGGACATCAAGGCCTGCCACTGTCGGGCTATCCATCTGCTTTGTGCCCTTTCTTGACAGTGTGACACCTAGTACACCAACTTCCTACGGCATGAGCTGGAGCCTGGTCTATCATTTCTTTGACTAATGGTTATTAAAAAGGTCCTATTTTTGTATACCACATCCTACAAATGACTCCACTGCCTTTGCCGGAAGCATCTGGGATTTCGACCTCTAATCCAGAGCACTGGCTAAGGGATTGCACCAAGCTCCCGGGTGGACGTTGAAAGAATTACCACCTCTTGAGAGTCTTCCGCCCTCTGCCCTCCCAGGATAACCACCTAGAGAAGTTCTTCACCCTTTGCCACTCCCTGGAGAGCCAGGTGAGCTTCCCCATCCGTGTGCTGGACCAGAAGATCACAGAGAGCACCCTGGAGCACGAGCTGAAACTCAGCATCATCTGCCTCAACTCCTCCCGCCTGGAGCCCCTCGTGCTCTTCCTCCACCTGGTGCTCGATAAGCTCTTCCAGCTTTCCGTGCAGCCCATGGTCATTGCTGGCCAAACAGGTAGGGGCCTGTGGGTAGGGAGGAGGCATGGCTAGATCAGGCAGGTGGGGCGGGCGGGCAGGCAGGCAGACAGATGCACTTTGCCTAATCAATCGAGGCTATTCACAGACACACAAATGCTGGGAGCAACTTTTGCAACATTTGAGGCTACATTTACCACCAGGCATAGCTGCAAAATGATACGGTTTGGATTCCTATCACTTGGATTCCTATCACTATGGAAGGGGTGGTCTGACTTTGTGGTCAGTGTAATTTTGTAGCAAGAAGCAAGGAAGCCACTCCAGGTGATGAGGACAGCACAGCATGAGAAAGGCAGGAAGGAGGGAAGGTCTCAGAATGGGATGAGCTGATGGCTACCTCGCTAGGACATAGCTGGATCTGAGTGCAACAGGCCCAAAGTTGGCTAAAGCCCAATTGTGACGGGCTCGGAGCACCAGACCAATAAGGTACAGACAGTGTGCATGGACCTGCTGTGGGGAATGACATGACCTGTGTATGTTTTAAAGATGTACCTCTATGAGACTCTGTTAGAGGACAGATTTGTGCATTGCTGTTAAAATGCAGATTCTGGTTCAGCTGGTCGGAGGTAGGGCCAAAGGCTTAAGCCCAAGGTGATGCTGATAATGTCCATCTGGAGAAGCCACCCAGTTTTCAGCTGAGTTTAGAAAGTAATGGCATAAAGACATGGGCATGCCCTGGCTGTGTGAAACTGTGTACTTTGCAGTGGAGAGAAAAAAATGTAAGCCAGGCTGCATAGCCCACCATGCCTATAATTCTAGCTGAAGCAGGAGGATTGCAGTGAGTTCTGGGCCAGCTTGAGCTCCACAAAGGGAACTTGAGTATGTCTGTGGTGAGCGGATCTGGAACACTGGATCAGACTGGAACATACCTGCCTCCATGGGTGTTTCTTCTACCTGGCTAAGGTGGTCAGTGATCAAGATGTACTATTACTAACCTGAGAACGTCTACCTCAGTTTCTCTTCTCTTCTTGGCTTCTCAGCAAACTTCTCCCAGTTTGCCTTCGAGTCTGTGGTGGCCATTGCCAGTAGCCTGCACAACAGCAAGGACCTGAGGAAGGACCAGCACGGGAGGAACTGCCTTCTGGCCTCCTACGTGCACTACGTGTTCAGGCTGCCGGAACTGCACAGGGATGCACCCAAGTCAGGTAGTGCTTCCTGGAGCAGGGCAGGGGATGGGGATGGGGATGGGGGCAGGTATCAGCATCAGACCACTGACACGGGATTAAAGGTTCAGTTTTGGTTTTCAGAGTAAAACTTGTATACGTGCTGAAATTAAAAGTTTCTAGATGCTTCGCCCTCTCTTCCTTCCTCCCTCTTTTTTTATGTTGTACATGCTGTCTGCCTAGTTGGTAACTTCTCAGTGATTACCCCACTGCCAATTTATGATTCACTTGAGGGTCTGCTTTAAAAGACGGCAAACTGTCAACTGTAAGATTCTAGAATAACAACAAAGAAAAACGGGACCTATCCCACATCAGTAACACCATTGAAAATTCTTAAACTTTTCATTACATAAAAAAGTCCTCATTCAACTGGACAGTGGTGGCACACGCCTTTAATCCCAGCACTTGGGAGGCAGAGGCAGGGGGATTTCTGAGTTCTAGGCCAGCCTGGTCTACAGAGTGAGTTCCAGAAACCCGCTCTCAAAAAACAAAACTAAATAAATAAATAAATAAATAAATAAGTCTTCATTCCCCCAAACTAAGTTAATAATAATCCATTTCACTATTCTTCTTAGTTATTTACATAGGCCATAAACCACAATGCCTGGGTAGCCTGGTATATAAAAATATCATCAGTAGACTTTTTAAAATTCTACATCCAAATAAATTTGGCACCTTTTTAGTCTGCAGTCATATTTTGCACAAATCCATAGTTTTAGTCCAATTTTTAAACCAGAGTTGGACTCCCTTTGAAACATTGCATGTCAATCACAGTCATCAAAAGACGACTGTGGCTGACTCAGTTCTGACCAGCATCTTGCATCATTCAAATACTGATCACACAAAAATATTTGTGTTTCTCGTTTTCCTTGAGAATTCAGAAACTGGCAACTGGTGACAAACCGGTACCAAGTGTCTGTCTTCAGCCCCCCTTCCCCAGCCCTCCCCACTCCCCTCCACCTCCTACTCTGCCCTCCTCAGCCAACGTTGCCTCCCTGCCCCTCACAGCTGCAGACTAATGAGGTATCTTCCCAAGGCCCCATCTTAGGTTCACATTTCCCTGCCATTGCTCCCTCAGTAGGTCTTTCTTGAGCTCCGTAACTGACTCTGTCCTGTCTGTTGACATGTTCTCTGGCTGCTGGGGTACAGGCGGTCCCACCACCGTAGTCCCCGACCCCCGATACCACACATATGGACGCACATCTGCCGCCGCAGTGAGTTCAAAGCTGATGCAGGCCCGTGTGATGAGCAGCAGCAACCCAGACCTGACTGGAACACACTGTGCAGCCGATGAGGAAGTTAAGAACATCATGTCTTCTAAGGTAGGGGCGTGGCAAGCCCTGTGGCGGGGGGGGTGGGGCGGGGGCACATGTCCTCTAGTTTTGCTTCTTAGCTGATGTCCACTGTATGCATTTCTGGGTACAGCTTGATATTTTGACATGTAAGTATTTTGTATATTGATCAAGTCAGGGTACTTAGGATGTTTAGCATCACATACATCCATCTTTCCTTGGTGCTAAGAATGCTAACATACTCTTTTATAGTGATTTTGAAGTATTTGAGAAAGGGTTTTGACCATTGTTGTTTGGTGTAGTACCACATGAAACCACGGTGGGGCACTGTTCTCATATTTTTTCCTGCTTTCTTAGCACACTTAAGGAACTGTTGGTACCCAAATCTTTTTGTGCTGTTTTAACTTTGGGTATTTTTAAGGCAGGGTTTCTCTGTGTAGACCTGACTGTCCTGGAACTTACTCTGTAGACCAGGTTTGGCCTTCAACTCAGAGATCCACCAGCTTTCTGCCTCCTATGTGCTGGGATTACAGTCATGCACCACCACTGCCTGGTTCGTTTAGGTGTTTTAACATTAGTGTCTCACTCTGTAACCCAGATTAGCCTAGAATTTAGTAGGTAACTCAGACCAACCTTAAACTCCCAGATGTTCTCCTGACTCAGCCTCCAGAGTGCTAAGTTTACAGTTGTGAGCCACCATGCCTAGCTAGGTACTCAGTTGCCGAATATTTTTATAAAAACACTTATTTAATTTATGTGTAGAAGCGTTTCTGCATGTATGCACATGTGTACACTATGAGCACAACATGTGCCAGAAGATATAGCAGAGGTGTCGGTTGTGAGCCATTATGTGAGTACTGAGAACCGAACCCGGGTCTTCTGCAAGAACAGCAAGTTCTTGAGCATTGCTTCATCTCTCTGTCTACCTCTGTCAGATGCTTTTAGAGTGCTTTTCCAGAGCAGATGATGTCGACTTTTTAATTAGAACTATTAGTGTGGGGTGGGTATTTTGTGTCTTGTTTGTTTAATTGTCCATATTCGTTGTACATGGTTTTATATTTTCAAGTAGACTGAGTACGTTTACCCTCACCCCTCAATGCCCTCCCTTAGTCCCCTTCCCTTCTGCTTCCGTTTCATATGCATTTAATGGGCTCAAGTGTCCATATACAACGTGTGCACCACAAACCAGAGAATGCGTGCAATATCTGTCTATGCCTGGCATGCTTGACTTAGCATGATATTCTCCTGGTATACCCATTTCCTAGCCAACGGCATAACCTTGCTCTCTGGGGCTGAATAACACTCCGTTGCATGTACATAAAACATCTTCTCTGCCTCTTTATTTGCTAATAGACACTTAAGATGTTTCCATAGCGTGACTACTGTGAATAGTGATGCAATAAATATGGGTGTGCACCATGTCTCTCCAGTGTGTGACTGAGAGCCTTTCAGGTGCCTAGTCACCCGTGGTTAGCTGGGTCAGAGGGTAGTGTTTGCAGTGTCTGAGCACCCACCTTACTGATTTCCATAAGGATTGGACAGTTTACCCTCCCAGCAAGGAGTCTGCCCACCTTCACCAGCACTTTATTAACATTCATTTTCTTAACAACTATTCTCTTTTCCATCTTTGTTAATTATTTGAGAATTTTAAACAAGCCCTTTTATGGTATTCACCCCAACTCTTCCAAGGTCTATCTCTTGGCCCACACCAAACTTCATGTCCTTACTTTCTGGTTGTTGTTGTCGTTGTTGTTGTTTTCTTTAATAACCCACAGAGTCAAATTTGTGCAGCCTATATATATGCATATATGCATATATATATATATATATATATATATATATATATATATATATATATATATATATATATATGTGTGTGTGTGTGTGTATATATATATATATATATATATATGTATATATATATATATATATATATATATACACACTCATGGCCCAGGGTCATCCACTGGAGTGTGGTTGACCTACCAGAGGCCACTCCCAGAAAGAAAAATAACTCTTGCCCCAAAAGCCAGCAACTGTCTGTAGCTCCTCAGTTAGAGGAGCTCATGAACCACACCTTTCCTATAACGATGGCTCTCCTCAATGAGGGCGAGATATAATCTCAATGACCGTTTCATTAACACTTTAATTTTTCTCTCCTTTTTTTCTGGTGGGGGAGGATTTAGTATCCTTATTCTGTATTCAGTTTTTTCCAGCCCCACCTAAAGAGGTTGTGTTTATCCAGTATGTTTCAGGCTGGCCTTGAACTCCTGACCCACCTGCCTCCACTTCAGGAGTATTGGAGTTGCATTTTCCTGATGGCTAAGGATCCTGTATGTTTCATGTGTTTCTTGGCCAACCATTCGTCATCTTTTGAGAACCATCTGTTCTTTAGCCCCTTAACTGACTGGGAAGTTACATTCTTCAGTTTTAGTGCCCTTAATATCTTCTAGGTATTAACCCTCTGTCACGTGTTTCCTGTGGGCTCTCTTGTTGCTTCCTTTGCTGTGCAGAAGGTTTTTCGTTTCAAGCTACCCCATTCGCCAGTTCTTGGGATTCTTTGCACTGAGCATTTGCTGCCATTTTGAAGTGTGTTCTCTGTCTTACACTAACCGTCTTGGAGTTTCTTACGTTAAATACTTCCTTCCATAAATCTATTTAGAAATGTACTTGTGTTGTCCTCAGTGTCGTTGATCATTCTTATAGTCTTTTTAAACTCTGTGTCTGGGATCTCCTCTTCTTTCCTTCCATTGGAATCCATTGCTGTAGAACTGGTCATTTTTGGAAGAATCATGTTGCTTTGATCTTTCAAGTCTCTTTCATGTTTCTGCAGTGGGACTTGTACATCTGGGATTACGTAATGGTTGGATTTGTTGATTATTTCATTTAAAATATTCTAATATCCATTCTCCCCGCTAGTGGTTAAATCGGATCCTCAGAACACATGTTTAGGGCATTGAGCATAATCTACAGCAAGGGAAAAAAATGGTCTTTGTGTGATTTGTATGAACACAAGTGTAGATTGTCTCTATGTAGCTAGCTATGTATGGAAGCAAACTGAGTCTGTGGTCACATACCTGGACACTGGTGCACAGTACCTTGATGGCAGTCACTCGTGTGACTGCAGGTGGTGACTCCATCCCTGTGTAGCATCTCATTCTCCCTTCTCTGGTATGTGGTTTTGAGCCTTAGCCGGGAGCAGAACCCTGTGCCTGTTCCCTACATCTATCTTTTCATTGTTTGCCCCACAACCAGTCTGGTTTATGGACCACACCGTGAGTATTTTAACTACAGGAATATTTCAGTCAGTGGGTACTGGAAGGGAATGTCACCAAGCTTTCTCCTGGCACTCACCCTAGTACCTTTAAGCATTTGCTACTATGTTGGGAGCAAATAGCTGCACAGCCCAGTTTATTTTAGACAACATGGTATGAGATGGATGGCCACCATGGACCAAGGTGGTTAGCTAATGCTGGGCATCTGAGGGACTGTGAATCAGCACAAAATGGCCAGCAAGAGATGTCCAGGGAACTTCAAAGTAAGTGGCGATGTAACCTTTTTATCTGCTAAGGGAATCCAGTAGTCTCCTCTTGGGTTTTACCATCCTCCCAGAGTTGGTTCCTGTGTTTCAACTATACTTAACTCAGTGTTGCGGCACATCAATCTATTAACAGCGACTATGTCAGGAACAAGTGACATAATTTCTTTGCTTTATATTCATATGTGGCTATTATTTTGGTTCCGGTACAGAAAAGGCGTAACATATAACGAAAGCGAATTCTGAGGTTGTGATTTCCAGGAAGCTTCCTCATCATGGTTTATATGTTTCAGATTGCCGATCGCAACTGCAGCCGGATGTCTTACTACTGCTCAGGCAATAGTGATGCTCAAGGTTCAAGTGCAGCCCCAAGACCAGTCAGCAAAAAGGTATAGACCAGGGCGGAATGAGGGTCATCTCAGCGCAAGAAAGGACTCACTTGTGTCTTCATGTTACACTTGAAAATAGACTCTAAGTGCTTTCTTTCTGTTCCCTGCCCAGCTAACATACACACATCCTTAACAAAAGCAAGTGGCAATATTAATATTATTTAATACTATATGAGATAATATGCCTCCTTGACTAAGTGATTTTGGCTAAGACCAAGAGCATTCAGAAACAACCTGAGCCATTCCTCGGGGTTGCCATAACCAGCCTCAATTCTGAGTTCAGTAAACATGCAAAGTAAGGAATTCCTGGAACCAACAAAACTCCCTGGTCAGAACGGGTGAGTGTGGTCCATAGAGACATAGGCTATCAAACCAGTTGTCTGTCACGTGTCCTTCTCTGCCAGGCACCCAAGAGGTTGATGTCATGATAGCCATTCAGGATCCTTAGTGCACTTGCAGACACACTAACTGCAGTTACACGTGAAGCTGTTTGCAGTCACTGACAGCACAGGAAGATTGTATTAGACAAGGAGAGCATGAGCCTCAAACGGCTCTCTTTGGCCTGGAGGAGTGAAGGATGGGGAACAGGAGGTGCCACTGAGCCTGACACTGTAGGCTGTCCAGTAATTCAGGCTCTGGATGTCAGCCAGACCTTCCAGAAGGAAGTCTGAGAGGGAAAGTGACAGGAACTTGTGGTTAGGTCCCAAACTAACTTGTCACCTGCCCTAAAATTTAGCATTAGGCTGTCACAGTCACCGGTTCCAAGTTCTGTTTTCCTTTAAAAACTGTAGTATTAAAGGCTGAACATGTGACACAGTCTTTAGCCCCCATCCTCCAGCACTGGAGAGGCAGAGAGATCTCTGTGAGTTCAAGCCAGCCCGATTACATAGAGAGTTCTAGAAAACAAGAACTACATAGTGAGTCCTGTCTGAAAATAAAATAAAACACTAAAGCAGTCAGCATATTTGCCTAAAGTCCGACTTCCTTAGTGTACATCCTGTTTGGTTTTGCGGTTGGCTTGCTGTGACCCGGAATGACCAGGGAGGGAGTTGGTTTTATTTCAGGGGGAAAGTTAGCCAGTGTGTTGCCTTCATAGCTCAGCAACCAGTTTTGCTACTCGACTGTCTTCTCTAACCTCTGGAGCAAGGTGTTCCTACAATAACACTGTCCAGTAAGCAACATAAATTACATTAAGAAGCAGCTTATCCTTGTCTAATCTCTTCCTGCCATAAGACTCTGGCAGACAGGCTGACCTATTTCTAGCGACTAACCCCACAGCTCGTGGAGCATGTCCTTCTTCCCATGGGAGGGTGGAAGTGCAGCATGCTGTCATGTGCCCAGTTGGCAACCAGCGGGGTTAACACTCAACTCTACCCCTCCCAGATGGCACGGCCTCACTGAAGACTACAGCAGCAAACAGATGTGCTCCCATGCACTAAGATAACTAAGGTTTAAACTACCCCATAGGGTGAGTGACACCAGCCATTGAGCAGAACTTAAATGCAGAACGTAGTTGGAACAACTATAACATCTGCTCGGAGATTTCTCCATTTGTCTCCTTTCAATTTAGATAAGTGGCCCTCAAATTAAATGTCTATAAGAGCTAGTAAATTTCATTGTGAGAACCCCATCCTGTGGATGGTTTGAAAGTTTGTCATGAGCAATCATTATTACCATCAGTGTTTGCTTTAGGCTGACTTTGAAACTTAACTTCCACACAAAGATGTGAAATTTGAGTGTTGAAATAGTTCTCACTCTCCTGGCTACGGGGAAAAAAAAGCACACACACACACACAGAAGAGTCTGTCTGTGTGTGTTCTAGGCTTTGCACGCATGTGTAAGATGAGTGAAAGCCAAAGGAATCCTGGCCATTGCTTTTGCCTTTAGTTGGTATGGCACTGTCTTGATTTGCCCAGCACCGAGCAGGTCCCCAAGACAAAGGGTGTTCCATTTTGAGAGCAGGGAAGTATCAAACAAACCAAAATGAGTTGTTAGTTTTATTTCTGATCCTCAGCTTCTTCCCTTTTTCCCTTTAAAAAAAAATGTGTGTGTGTGTGTGTGTGTGTATGTGTGTGTGTGTGTGTGTGTGTGTGTATGTGTGTGTATGTGTGTGTGTGTGTGTGTATGTGTGTATATGTGTGTGTGTACGTGTGTGTATGTGTGTGTGTACGTGTGTGTGTGTATGTGTGTGTGTGTGTGTGTGTGTGTGTGTGTGTATGTGTGTGTATGTGTGTGTTGTAATTCAGAGTTTCACTCATAAACCCATCCATGACATTTCCCTCATGAAGCAATAGTGGGATGATGCAAAGACTTGTCTAACCTTGAAGGCGTCTGAATATCATCCAGACAGTGGTTCTCACAGTGCCGGCAGGAGCACCAACCCCCTGGGGAGCTTGATAGAATGCAGATTCTCAGCCCCTGCTCTAGACCTTCTGACTCAGACTCTGAGGATGGCACCAGCCCTCTGAGTGTTCCTTGAGGATAATAGCGACCAACAACTCAGTTTTGTGGAAGTGCAAACCAAAAGCAAAGAGGGGAAATGGACTGTGTGGTTGGTGGGACTTTGAAAGTCCTTTCTCTCTAGCCTACACCACCAGTACCGCCCAGGGCGGCTGCTCTACAGATGGAACTGTTAGTCTAAGGCTGGGGCAGTGGTGCAGTGCCACCCGCTGCCCTTCTACCTGTTATTTCCACACTGATTTTGCCACCTGTCATGGCCTGGGGTACCTTCAACACAAGCCGTTGCATCAGAAGAGAAGGAAGGGGGGGGGGGTTAGCGGGTATTAATTAACCCTGCCGTCACAGCCTGGTTCTTGTTTGTTTGTTTGTTGTTTAGCATTTCCATGAGGAGCTTGCCCTGCAGATGGTGGTCAGTACTGGAGTAGTGAGAGAAACGGTCTTCAAGTACGCCTGGTTCTTCTTTGAGCTTCTGGTAAGATTCTTGTGTTTGTGTCTATGCTTCCGCCGGGCAAGCAAAGCATGCCTGGGAAAGGCAGAGTTTCCTGTGTCAAGACCTTATCCTAAGCCTAGGATTGCTCCTTGAAATGTAGCCGTCCCTCATCCTCCGTCCATCTTCCATCAGACTTTATCGACTCTACCTTAAAAGTCAACCCCCTGTCTTTGCGGCTCCTCATGGTTCCGACTTGACCAAGCCACCACTGTTCCTCATGTGCCTCTTGAGGTATCTTTCCTCTCAGCCCATCCCTCCCAACCCAGACAGCCAGTGTCATACAGACAGTGTCGGTCTCCTTGTGGTCTTCAGAATGCTAGAAATAAAGTGCCGTTAAAAGAAATCATAACTAAAATGCCCCTGTATAATCCTAATGTGTACCTGTGTCTCACGCCATGGTCCCCTCATTTAGCCACATTTGGCCCCTTTTTAGTTCCTGAAAATACCAGGCCTGGCCTTTTTAACCTAAAGCTTTTTAAAGATTTTTTTCCTCTTGCAAGCTACCTTTTACTACCCAGCCTCAACACACTTTGAGCTCTGTCTTCTGGCACCACCTCCTACAGAGCCCTTCTCTGGCCACCATACTCAGTAATGGTGTCTCAACTTCACTAGACGCCTCCTGGAGACCCCATTCTCTCCTTATGAGCACTGTTTGCTATTGTTTTCTGTCTTACCTACTGGATTTCTAGGATGTGATCCATCTTTATTACTCAACGCTTGATAACGTACAAGCAGTAACCAGCTACGCTGACAGTGGTTGGGAGGAATATGAAATCTGTATTTCTATTTACCTACCTATGGAGTCAGTCTCCTAGCAGAACAGCGAAGGGTACATTTACTGTTCCTCCATGTTACCATGAGAAGAGTGCTAATACCTCTCCTTCTACTTCATTATTAACAGACATGGAAAGATTTTATCATAAAGACCATTAAGAACAGAGGCTGGGAAGATGACTCAGTGGTGAGAGCACACACGCTCTGCGAGATGCAAACCTGAGTTCAAATCCCCAGAGCCCACATACAAAACTAGGTGGGGCTGCGTGTGCATGTAACCCCAGCATCGGAGGACAGATAGGCGGGTGCCAGGAGCTCAGTGGCCAGCCAGCCTGGCCAAATCTGGAACCTCTGGTTAAGTAGGAGTCCCTAGATGGGGGCAGGAATGATGGTGTACACCTTTGATCACAGCACTCCAGGAGGCAGGCAGGAGTATCTCTGTGAGTTCAAGGCCAGCATGGTCTAAAAAAAAAAAAAAAATCAAGTTCGGGACAGGCAACAGAAAAACCCTGTCTCAAAAAAACAAAAACAAAACAAAAAAAAATAAAAATAAACAAATAAAAACAGAGTCCCTAGGTAATACGAAAGCTAGTAGCGGGATGTAGCACGTAGTTTCTAGTACCCTCTTTAATTAAGCTCTGGGCAGATAGCACTACCAACCCCTGCCCTGGGTCCCTTGGATCCTCTGATGAAAGACACACAAACGCACACACGCACAAGCTTATTTTTAATATGCTTTTAGCTCAATGGCTGGGTACTTCTAAGCTTCCCTTGGCTAGCATGTTCTTCTCCTCAGGCCCAGCTCAACATCTCTAAATCTGCCCTCAGCTTAGTTGCATTTTTAATCTCGCCTGCTACCCCAGACCCAGTTGGGGAAGCAGCCAGTGGCCACTCCACCCCAAATCTCACAAGCCTGGCTGCTCTCTATCCCTCCAAAGCATGGCTAATCTCTCTCCTTCCTTGCACCTCCTAGCCCGCCTTTGGGAATATGGAAGTCCCACCTCTTCTACCCAGCCATTGGCCACTAGCATCTGGATTGATCAGTCAAGAACCAATTGGGGCACAGTACCTAAGCCTCAGAACCATCCCCCTACAGAGGAAGACATCCAAAGCCCAGTCCTGCTGTAGTCTCACTGTGTGGGGCAGGTGCACCAGCACCCAGCTCTCTGCCGTAGTACTGGAGATTAAACTCGGGGTCTGGTGCATGCTGGGCAAACATTCCCCTCCCACCCTCTGTCCCCAACACAGCATTTCTTTCTTGCTAAGTGGAGATGCAGAGTGAAATGATGTTAGGATGGAAAAGATGTGAAACCACGGGCGAGCAGTGACTGAAAGGGGCGGGGCTCCGTGTTTACTGGGCTCCTTCCTCTTGCATGAACTGAATAATATTTTTAAGGAAAAGGAGTAGAATCTCTGCCTTCGCTCGGTTTCTTCCATTAAAATCTAAGGCAGAGAAAAACGGCACTACCGAACAATCAGACAGAGAGAAAAGGGTCAAAGGAAAGGAAGATATCACACATCTGGAGGAAGCAGGGCATGGGCGTGTAGCAGAGTTAAGAATCTTGCCTTTTACTACAGAAACAGTTTTAATCCCTGAGAGGGTCAGTATCCCAAGGCCTAGTCGGAGAATGGCCCCAGTGCATCGACTCAGATCTCAGAGTCACATGGGCGTGTTTGATAGAACGAATAAGGTTCCTGTTGGAGTGCAGGAAACACCATGTAGGTACCTGTCTTCCCAGGTGACTTCAAGGCACGCCTACAGTGTACTAGTCCCCACCGCCTCTACTTTGTGAGTTCTAACCGTAGCTAACGGGCTCGGGAATTTTTGACCAATTCAGCACCAAATCTTAGTCTTCAAGCCAAGCTGGTTAAGGCTTGTGGCTACAGCTTGTTAGCCTTTGGTTAATAGCATCATCAGGGTATACATGAGCTCTATGGTCTGGCACAAAATGGACTGGTAACAAATCTCATCCCCTTCTTTTTCAGGAGGCACAGAAAGTATTAAAAAAAAAAAAAGTCTAGCAAAACAAAACAAAAAACCTGTTCTGTATGTCCTGTTCTGTCTGCCGTCTCACCCACCATCAAGCTTCCCTCAGAGAAGATCCACTTGGGCCATGATCCATCTATACATGATTCATAAATTAATCCCAAATTCTAAGTCAAAATTGCAGACCGGAAAAAAACAAAACAAAACAAAAAGAACTAAATTTGCCTTAATGAAAGGTGTCTTCATCATTAACTCACACATTTACACACACTTACTTCCTCTAGCCACTCTTAGATCTTAGGTCACACCCTGCTTGTAGGAAAAGCACCAAAATCCCCGGGGCAGGAACCCAAACCCAACTTTGTGAGGGATTCAGTAGCAACTCTGCAGGCTCTCAAGTCCATCCATGATAACGTGTGAGAGCTCTGCTTCTCCCCATAACACGCACCAGGGCTAGACAGGTGTGCCTGCCGCCTTGCTCAGCAGGGGACAGGTGCAGCCTCCTTCTCTAACTCCCAAGTCTAGGTTCTTTCTATTCGCTATTTTGCCTCTTGGAGAATCTCAGAGTTTAAACATCTCAGTCCATCATACTGACTGATCATAGGCTAACCTATCCCATCCAGTTAGAACTCTGTGTGACTTACATGGTTCCCCATCATCACGAGCTCAGCTTTAGTGGTTCCACAGAGCATCTTGTAGCTCCATTTTAAAGGCAGGTTTGTATTCCGGGAAGAAATAACAGTGACTCTGTCTATTGAGTAACGTCAGTAGCAGTTGGCACCCCTGAGAAAAGAAAAATAACATCCTAAGTGAATTGAGGATCTTACTTATGTATGCCAGCTACTGTCTTAAATATTTTTAAAGCATTGTCTGGTTTAATCTTCCTACAGCCTTGGCTCCAGGTCTTTATGATTCTGAGTTTGCAGGTGGCGTTCGGGGAAGAATAGCAGCCACAGAAAAGCTCCCAGGTCTGTCTAGGGTTGGTGGTATTACGTCATTGCTTATGACTACAAGGAGCTAAGACTCACAGAGAAGGTGAAAATTGGCTTCTAACTGGTATAATTGTTCACTAAAGACTTGTTTGGCCCAAGAGAATGGGACATCTAAAGTTAATATGTCCCTCTTACCTCTAGGACCCCCTTATGTTACACAAATGACATATTTTAGAGAAGTTCCCTTTGATCAAAGCACTTTGATGGGGTTGGTCCAAATGCAGGCCCACCAGGACAGCAGATACTCAGGGCTCTACAGACTGTACACTCTGTCAGCATCTCAACAGCTGAAAAGCATTTATCACAAGGCCTCTTCCCAGGGTGTCTGAGGTGTTGCAGGAGCCAATAAAGACTAGAGAGACACCCAAGGTGCCGCAGCTGCCTGAATCCTTGGTTGCCTAGCCTCTTTTGTTCTGAAGAACCACAGAGAAGGAGCAGAGCATTCGGGGCATAGAGAAATCTAGAGACAGAAAAGAGGATCCACTCGGCAGGGGTTGGAGCCCTAGAAAAACATTGACACTGCCAGGACGACTGTGGCAGCAGGAGTGACAAATGGCTAAACAGTTCACCAGTTAACTTAGGCTATAGCCTCCTGGTCACTAGTCCAGCCAGAAGCCAAAAGGAAAATAGGGAAGAGGCCATTGCTACACCTCCTGAACATTCACACATGTTGGGGGTAGACCTAGAACGACCATTGATCCCAGACCCAGGCAGCACCTCAGTTCTCTGGGCACTGTACCTGACTGATGCTCAGAAAGCCTGAAGAGGAGAACAACTTTCCCTTGGCAGCAGAGGGGCAGTTTGACACCTCCAGCTGTGCTGGCCACCGGGTGCTAATGAACAATAACTTTGTCACAGGAGCCAGTACACTTAGTCCTTGGGTGCGTTTCACACATTTTAATGAATGAGCCCTGTGCAGTTAGAAACCTCTGATTCAGACCTTGGAGGCTGCGAGGTAAATAGGTGACCTAGTTCACTTCCTCCGGACATGCCATCCTGCACGAGGGAGGTTCTGAAAGGTGTCCCTTCTCAGAATGGGCCACAGAGGCAAACGTGGGAGAGATTCTTTTTTCTGCCCCCCACCAAACCCTACATACGGGTCAAGCCCCACTGATATTTTTGCTGGGTTCTTCTGTGAGGACCCAGGGACACAAGAGCTGGCAGGTTGCTGGCAGTCTGGACGCAGGCCATCACTGGGAAGTACTATTGTGAGAATTATTTATTTGGTTGTGGGATGGCCAAACTCAGCAGGCAGGAGCCGAATGTAACAATGAGTTCAACAGGCTGGCGCTAGGGTGGGTCAGCCAGCCGAGGATGGGGATTGGGGTCACCTGCACAAAGAGCCCTTGTCTTCCCTGGCCCTTGGCTGGAAGTACAGTGAGAGAGATACTTTTGTCTAACAAAAAAATTGCACCCTGTTCCCACCCCCGTTCAGGTCGTCTCCCTGTGCGGGTGTGCAATTCTGGGGCTATGGATATGTCTGTGTGACCTGGGCTAGAAAGGACCTTTAGGTTAGGAAAAGCCATGGTTCTTACATTGGCTTTTCTGTGGCTGGGTCTGCCCTGAGCTAGTCAGGGCATTATCCGAAACATGGATCAGAAAGCTGCCTCTGTCCTTTCTTCCTGCATTGCCCTCTGTTTGCACCTTGCTTGTCTGGGTCTTGACAGGTTTATGTTTCGAGAAACAGAACTGTCAGTGAACAAAGGGTTCCATGTTGTTCAGAGTGGAAGCCAGTTTCCAAGACACCAGATGGGGGCAGATGTAGGTGGGTCAGCTTCAAAGGAAATTGCTTTTCTGTTGTTGGATTGTTTACTTGCTTGCTTGTTTTGTGTGTGTGTGTGTGTGTGTGTGTGTGTGTTACTTGCTTGTATTGGCTGATGTTTTTGCTTGCTGGCTTTGAGGCAGGGTCTCACTTTATAGCCCTGGCTGACCTGGAACTTACTATGGAGACCAGTCAGACTTTGAACTGGTAGTAATTCTCCTGCAGCCAGCTATCTCTTGGGTGCTGGGATTACAGGTAGGTGCCAGCAGGCCCAGCTAACAAATGCTTTTTGCTGCCATGCTCTGACTAGCCTGTACAAATTCATGAACTAGTTTTCAGGATGTCAGCACACAGCCCTGAGAAATCCCAGGGTAGTGGACACTTGACCTATTTCTGTGATAAAATATTCTGAGGATAAGAAGGAAGAAAGGAAGGGAGGAGGAGGGAAGGGAGGGAGGGAGGGAGGGAGGGAGGAAGGAAGGAAGGAAGGAAGGAAGGAAGGAAGGAAGGACAGGTGGGTTTATATTGGCTCTCAGTTCACTGATGCAGTCCATCATGGTAAGGGCATCATGGCGGCAAGAGCATGGGGCAGCTGGCCACATTGCATCGGCAGTCAGGAAACAGTTGACTGATACTGTTCTTAGATACCTTTTTCCATTTTGTTCAGCCTGGAAACCAGCCACAGAATAGTGCTACTCATGGCAGACAGGACCTCCTGGCTCCAGTTAACCTAATCCTGCCCAGAGGTTTGGCTCCTAGGTGATTTCTGATCCCGTCAGGTTGACAGCTGGCAGAAACCACCACCCCAGTCTTCCCAGTCAAACCGTCACAAATAGCTCTCAGCAAACTCACCCAACTGTAAGACTCCATCTCTGATGATGTCAAAGGATGACCCCAGAATCTCCTGGCCCAGGAGGAACCCAAAAATTATACATGGTCTAGATTTTAAAATAGTAGGCATACAACTGGTATTATACTAGCTACCAGTTGATTGATAGATTGGTTGACTGTAAGTTAGGCTTAAGAAACTCAAAACATAATTTTCCCTAGAAGATGAGCCAACATGGGCTTCATAATGAGACTCATCTAAAAACACATCTTTATATCCTTCAGAGGCAGCATTCTATATAATGATTAAATTTCTAGATAGCCAACAAAATCATGATCATTCCACAATATAGTTTACAGTTTAATTTCTAGAGGCAGAAATTAACTCAGTGTGAACTATAGAATTGCTTAAGGGAAAAAAAAAGTTTGATTTTTAAACTCAATATAGGAGGCACATTTCTTCCTTGTTTTCCTTACTATAGTTTCAGGAAAGGAAAAGACTTTACACCCAGACAGCATTATAAAGTAGTTCCTGTGTGTCTTGTATCATGTACTGTAACAGCCTATGTGCTTCTGAGGACCCAGCCTCACTCTGTCTCCAGGATGGAGGCTGTGGAGGAGAGGGGTGTCTTCTGACACCAGGCTAATCAGTTAAGCTCCAGGTTTTGCCAGCAGCATGAAAGGAGCCCCTGACTTGGGCTCAAGAGGAGGACACACTGCCCACCTCCAGCCACCATGGCAACCATGCCGTGCATCAGAAGCATTTCCTAGTTCAGAGCCATCTTGGACACCACCAGCACCAATAAAGTATCAGGAAGTCCATCATGAAAGATTTCCTTCAAGCCAGTCAGTCCCCTTTTGTATGTTGTACAATAACATCACCCTCCTTTTGTATGTTGTGCAATAACGTCACCGATCTCTGTGCTGACATTGTCTCATTCCTCCGTAGGTGAAGAGCATGGCCCAGTATGTCCATAACCTGGACAAACGGGACAGTTTTCGGAGGACTCGTTTTTCTGACCGCTTCAAAGACGACATAACTACCATTGTTAATGTGGTCACCTCGGAGATAGCAGCCCTTTTAGTGAAACCTCAGAAGGTAGCTGTGTGATTCTGATTTATAAATAGTTTGCCTTGACTGACCGTGTTACAGAAAAAAAAAAAAAAAAAGAAAGAAAACCTCATGGGAAAACTAGTTAAAATATAACACCAGTTAAAATATGCTGGCCTATTCTCCAGGGTGTGGCTGGAGATGGCTGTAATGACTTAGCAATGCAATTGATCATTTAAATGATTTTATCAGAGAAGACTGCTGCTCTCAAGAGATTCGGTCTGCAGTTTAATGGCGTGCATGGTGGATATTCGCCACCTACTTGAAAATGGTTTCAAAAATATATTTATATACAGAAAGAAAAATAACAGTGGTTTGTAAAATGTAAATTATTGATGCATGGGTATGATTTTTGTACCAGTCTTTAACTTGAAATCATTCCACAATTAAAATGTAAAAACATATGTAACTAAGAATGTCATGGGCCAGCGGGATGGCTCTGAGAATAGAGTACTTGCTACCAAGCCTGAGGGACCTTAGTTCAATCCCCAAAACCTATGTGGTCAAAGTGGAGAACCAGCTCTTGCAATTGTCTCCTGACCTTTGCACATGCGCCGTAACTCATATTTACCACCGCCACACAAATAAATGTAATTTAGATAGTTTTATTTATTTATATTTATTTTATTTACATATTTTAATGTTTTCTTTATGTTATGTATTTTATTAATTTTTGAGACAGGGTCTTACTATATAGCTCTGACTGTCCTGGAACTCACTATGTAAACATCTCATAAATAAGAGCACTGTGAAATAATACGAAAAATAAAACAGAAAAACCATACAAAAACAAAAATTAGCCTGGCTTCAATTTTTGAAAAAAATTTACTTTCCCAAGTATGACTCTAATATCTTTCAGAAGGAGAACCTGCCTAATTGGAAAAGAAAAAATTCTTAAGCCTTTTTATCCTGACTGGATTTTAAAAAATAATCCTTATAAATTAAGAAGCTATCTCCTGGGAGCTGGGGGGATGGCTCAGTAGTTATAAGCACGTGCTGCTCTTACAGAGAAGACCAGGTTTGGTTCTCTCTCTCTCTCTCTCTCTCACACACACACACACACACACACACACACCACCCCACCCCAAAAGAAACATGTGATGTCTTACGAATACTCACTCATACACATAAAATAAATAAACCTAGAATATGTTTTAAATCTATTTCTTTGAAGGTAGTGAAAGCATTTCAAGTTAGTCTGCACACTCCACCCCAACCAAAAAAAAAAAAATCTTTAGCCAGAAGCTGGGTGTTGGTGGCGCACGTCTTTAATCCCAGCACTCAGAAAGCAGAACAGGCAGATCTCTGAGCTCAAGGCCATCCTGGTCTACAGAGTGAGTTCTAAAACAGCGAGGGCTACACAGAGAAACCCTGTCTCAAAAAAAAAAATAGAATTTGAAAATTTAAAACATTATCCAGGTATTTATAGTCTCAGAATTCCGGAGACTGAGGAAAGAGGATCAGAAATTCAAAGCCAGCCTGAGCTAGATAGTAAAAGGTTTTTTAAGTTAAAAATACTTTAAATTATTTCTGTTAAGTAAGTAAAATTTTAAAACGTAAAAATTCACAGCCTAGCAGGGCATGGTGGCGCACACCTTTAATCCCAGCACTCGGGAGGCAGAGGCAGGCGGATTTCTGAGTTCGAGGCCAGCCTGGTCTACAGAGTGAGTTCCAGGGCAGCCAGAGCTACACAGAGAAACCCTGTCTCCAAAAACAAAAACAAACAAACAAACAAACAAACAAAAAACAAAAAAAATTCACAGCTTAAAACTGTATATATGGAATGGGGTTGATTACATACCTCTAATTTTGCATGTACAAAACAAGACCAATGGGGGGAAAAATACATCTAGAATTAAACTTCACCTAGAAGGATGGTGGGCCAATATAATAGTCTCTTCCCCTCCCAGTGTAGTTCCAGTCCAGGGCTAAACAGTATGGTGTGTGCCTCTGCTGCTCTTACAGGAAAGCGAGCAGGCAGAGAAGATCAACATCAGCCTGGCCTTCTTCCTGTATGACCTCCTGTCAATCATGGACAGAGGCTTCGTGTTCAACCTCATCAAGCATTACTGCAGCCAGGTGAGCACCCTGCAGCTGCGGCTCAGCCCCTTCCCACCCACTGCTTATACAACAGAGTGTTACCGTCTTCAGTGTGACCCCCACACATCTTAGACTTTCACCGTCTATGCAGTGTGCAGGTCCTTCAGCCACACTGGATCGCTTGCACCCCCGGAGCATGCATCAAAGCCATCAGCAAGTCAGTCTGATGAAACTGGATTTTCCTCAGGAGCATGAATTGCTCCAGTTAACAGAGAAATCACAGGACTGTGCATTTAATATTTAATCAGGGCATCCAGAGTTTGAGACAGGGACGATGGCTTCATGTGCAAGCATGAGGACCTGAGTTCAGAGCTGCAGCACCCACCTAAAAGCTGGTGACATAAGCCTCTCACCCCAGTGTTTCTAGAGACAGACATTGGAAGTGGAGCTAAGGCAGATCCCAAGGGCTTGCTGGAAAGCCATAGAAGAAAGCATTTGACATTCTTCTGACCTGCAGATCTCACACATATGCACGCGCACATACACACACACACACACACACACACACACAGGAGGGGAGAAACCAAAATATGAGGTTTCTTTTCAGTCATTAGAATTATTAATTAAATTGTGGTTTGAGGTTCTAATCTTAAAAATCTGATGAACTTGGATTGAATTTGCAGGAGCATGAAACACATGGTTTTTTAATGCAGCACAAGTGATAACTACCCCAGAGGGTTGTTGTTGTTGTTGTTGCTGCTGTTGTTGCTGTTGTTGTTCCTGCTGCTGTTGTTATTGTTGTTGTTGCTGTTGTTGCAGCTGCTGCTGCTGCTGTTGTTGTTGTTGCTGTTTTGAGCCAGAGTCTCACTATATAACTCTAGCTGCCCTCGGACTATGTAAACCAGGCACTCAGAGACCAGCCTACCCCTGTCCCCCGAGTGATGGAATTAAAGGCATGCACCACCTTGCCCAGATTTCTCCCCCAAAGTTTTGAACATAGTTCTTTCTTGATTGTCTCCTATCAGAATGTCCTGGCAATAAGAACATATTATTGTTACTACATGTCTTTTTCCATATTTCTACTCTTCACCACGGCCACCATGTCTGCTGCTATTACCACAACCACAACAACTGCCACCCCCTCTCCCAGGCTGCCATCACTGCCACCATCACTAAGACTCGGAACAGTTAGTAATGTGATGGCTTTAAATGCTTCCATCTCCGTGTCTCTCAGTTTCCTTGTTTGCAAAATGCAAGGGTTCTCCTCTGCGGGGCTTTGAGGGGTGTGGTACCTTATTGAGGAGGAAGATATGACCAGAGGAGACACAGGAGCCTCACTGGGCTGCACCAGAGAAAAAAGCTCCTCCCAGTCAACCATCCAGAGGCTTCCAGCAAGGAACCACCATCCAGGGGAAGCAGGAGTGACCAAAGCTCAGGCTTGCTCTCATGTGTATGTGTGTGTGTGTGTGTGTGTGTGTGTCTGTCTGTCTGTCTGTCTGTCTGTCTGTCTGTCTGTCTGTGTCTCTGTCTGTCTGTGTCTCTGTCTGTCTGTGTCTCTGTCTGTCTGTGTAGTGGGTAACCGGTGATATTGCTCTGCAGGCACAGTAGGAATCTGGGTGAGAGAGCTGGAGGGGCTGTAGGCTCTGCCTTCTCAGTAGGAAACAGCTGTGTACCGAGGACTTATGAGCTCTGCAAAATAGAAACTAAAGGCTGGAAATCTATTTGGATTTGAGCTGCTCTTGACATTTTGGTTGTGAGCCTAGGTTTTAACAACTCAGGCATCTCCACAACCCATTGAGCTGCTCTTTAAAGGGGAATACGAGAAGACCCCTGACTTTGTGAATCCATTACTGTCGCTCAGTGTCACATAGGAAACGTGAGATGCTGCTGCACAGGTCTGTCACATTCTTGCTTGGGACAACTACTGCACAGTGAGCTCTTAGCGGATACTGTTGGTGCTTATGTAATTTAAATCAGTTAACAATTTGTTAATTAGGTAACCATAAATTCTGATTAAAGCCATAAAGTGGCTAACTTTAATCCCAGCATTCATGGAGACAGAAATATGTAGATCTCTGTGAGTTCAAAGCCAGCTTGGTCTATAGAGACTTTCTGGCCAGCCAAGGCTACATAGTGAAACCTTTTCTTAAAAAAGACAGAAGATCCCTATCAAGTGATTTCTTCTTAACTAAAAACTGTAGAGTGTATTATGTGAAACTAAAGAGATAGCATTCTAGCAATATTATTAAATAATTTAGCTATAATGCTTTTAAGTGTTAATTATATATCAAACAGCTAATGTGCATTTGAAGTTATAAGTAAGGCATATTTTAGAGCTATAGTAATAATTTCTTAATTTGCAGATTTCTTCTTTAATGGAGTTAAAAGTTTGATTTTTTTCTGTACATTTTCTTGTGACTTCTTCCAATACACAAATGCATTATTTTAAAAATTACAAAGTAAAAAGGTTTAATTCTTTCAAAAATTAGTTTTAAACATGGTTCCAGCTGCATATGTAGCAGAGGATGGCCTTGTCAGGCATCAATGGGAGGAGAGGTCCTTGGTCCTATGAAGGCTCGATAGATGCCCCAGTGTAGGGGAATCAAGGACAGGGAGGCAGGAGTGGATGGGTGGGTGGAGGTGCACCCTCATAGAAGCAGAGGGAGGAGGGGTAGAATAGGGGGTTTCCGGGAGGGGGGAAACCGGGAAAGGGGATAGCATTTGAAATGTAAATAAAGAAAATATCCAATAAAAAAAATGGGGTGGGGTGCTACTACTTCCACAAGAATTATGGAATGATTTAGCCTATATTCAAATAAGGCTTAACACCCACAGTAATAAATTCACACATAGAGGTATCTGTTCTGTCAAAAGCTCCATATTTTAAACTTAATATTGTTAATAGCTAGCCGGGCGTGGTGGCACACGCCTTTAATCCCAGCACTCGGGAGGCAGAGGCAGGCGGATTTCTGAGTTCGAGGCCAGCCTGGTCTACAAAGTGAGCTCCAGGACAGCCAGGGCTATACAGAGAAACCATGTCTCGAAAAACCAAAAAAAAAAAAAAAATATTGTTAATAGCTAATAAAATATATCTGAGACCATTTTAGCTGGAAAAAATTAGTTTTAAAATGGATGGATCTATTATTAATATTTATATTAGATTATTTGACCCACAATACTTTGTATTCACTTAGTGTATTTTTTTCAAATATCTGAAGTTATCATTTCTGAAAATTATCTGTTTAGAATGTTTCTTAGAGAGTCTATTCCTAAACTTCCAGGCCCTAAAAATTTGAAGATTAATCCAAACTGACAAATTTTGGAATAGTCAAGAAAAAAATAACTGACTTTAATATAAGCCCTTTAAATTCTATGGAGATTTTGGTAAGAAATATTAATATATATCATAAACATTGATGCATTGAAAATTATTTCAAGAAAATGTGAAATACTCGCTCTTTAAATCCACTCGGGGCTTGGGAGATCAGAGTTAAGATTAAAATGTGTTGTGTTTCATATGCTACCATGTTCAAAACACAAATATAGCACATATCTGTCACTACACTTTCATAAAAGGGAATCCTAAATTACCAAGCTTGGTATTACTTTATTCTGTTTCTCATACTCTCTCAAATCATCAGAGGGAATTACTTCTTATGTATTGGAAATTCCCTTAAGTGCTCAAAAATCTTTTAGGGGGCTGATTTTCAAATAATCAAATGTGTAGAATTTCAGTTTTGGTGTATGCTGGTATAATAGACATATCAATAGTAAGGAAGCACACAACTTAGAGCCAACACAGAGGTGGCCCATGGCTTGTTTATATAAAACCCTTCTCAAAGCCAAATCAACCCCTGAGTTTCCCAAAGGATGTCCTGGGTAAGAAGAGACTCCTAGGGAGGTGTTCCCATCCTCCACGTCCACCTGCCTGCCCTGTGGCAGATCCCATCAGAGTGAACAACAGCAAGGACTTCATTTTTCTTTTTGTTTGTTTGGTTTTTTTGTTTGTTTGTTTGTTTTTTGCTTTTTTCTTTTTCGAGACAGGATTTCTCTGTGTAGCCCTGGCTGTCCTAGAACTCACTCTGTAGACCAGGCTGGCCTCGAACTCAGAAATCCGCCTGCCTCTGCCTCCCGAGTGCTGGGATTAAAGGCATGCACCACCACGCCTGGCCAGCAAGGACTTCAGAACTGTGGGCTCCAGAGCACTGTGTGCCTATCACATACAAGTCCATCTGTTTTCAAAGCTTCAGAATGGACATGGAGAAAGGTGATCGCAGAGCAGCAGGGCACGGATAACTGCGGGGTAGGGCCACTTTTCTTCCAAAATAGAAGTAAGGCCACACACACAGCACACAGTCTCCTGCCATGCACAGTGCTGTCTTCCACTGTCAGTTTGTCACTTCTTGGTGGCAATTCGTCGTTTCGCCTCTTAGACACAGTTGAATTTGCAGAAAATGTGTTCCATTGTGCAATGCTGAAGCCGTATTTCAAGCTTATTTTTTGCATAGGTTGGCTGTAGTATTGATTAGCCACCATAAGGTTGAGGTAAAAGTTCCCGTTTGGGGCCCCCACTGTTAAGAATAGTAGTAAATAAAAGTCGGCTGGAGCTCCCGAAATGGCATTTGTTGCTCTCTCAGGTTAACTTTTCCTCCAATGGATGTCTGTCTGTGCAGAGGAAGAGTGTGTCAGTGTCTGCTGATCTCAGCTCCCATTATCCTACCCTAAACATTCTGTCCTCTGCCTCTTTCCCTCCAGCTGTCAGCCAAGCTGAATATCCTTCCAACGCTCATCTCCATGCGGCTGGAGTTCCTGAGGATCCTCTGCAGCCATGAGCACTACCTCAACTTGAACCTCCTCTTCATGAATACGGACACCGCCCCAGCATCTCCCTGCCCCTCCATATCCTCCCAGGTAGCCTGCTAACTACAGGAAAGGGGCGAACTGCTTTGTTAATTAGCTTAGTTCAATCATGCATCTCCTATCTTACTAGTTAGAGGAAAATCACACTATTCAAACCAGATCAGTTGGTCCAGATATGGGCTCTAGGGTTCCCTGAAGCTGCAGCATCTAAATTGACCATTTACAAATCAAGTAATTTGGCCCAAGGGTCCCTAATGGGGCTAACTATGTAGGAAGAAATCTGTAAGCCTAGGAAAATGAAGAAATTCAGGTAAGTCTCAAGTCCTCTGCTGTCGACATGAACCAATTATTGTACAACATAGTGAGCAAATATAGGTTTAATTATATTTGCAAATACAGGGTTCCAAAGTCAAGAGAGATTTGGAAGCACTGTGTTAGCCTAGTTTCTTTGTCAGACAGCTTACAAAGGAAGAGGTGCGGGAGGGGGCGGGGCATGAGATGAAATGATTCCCAACAGGATTGACTGTGGGAATGTCCTTACTGCCGCAGCACCAGAGGTTTCTCAAGGAGTTAGTGTCCTCTAGAAAACCCTTAAAGAAATGTTATTTTACAGCCCTAATCCAGATGTGGGAAACAAGGCAGATGTTGAGAGCAGTAGGCAAGATATCTCAGGATAGTATTAGATTCTATTCTTCTGCATATCCTTGGTACTAGTACAAAGGGAAAGGCTTGGAAGTGATAAGTGCCTGAAGTTCCAGGACTAAAGAGGATGGGGGTGGAGATCACATGGGCCCAGGAGTTAGTTCCAGATCATCCTGAGCATTATAGTGAAGCCTCATTTAATAATAATGATGATGATGATGAAGGAGAAGAAGAAGATGAAGACAAAGACGAAGATGAGAAAGAGGAGGAGGAGGAAGAGAAAGAAGAAGAGGAAAAAGAAGAGGAAGAGGAAGAAGTCGTAGTAGTAGCTATTTGTGCCAGATAATATATCTGAAGTTAGGCCCATGACCATTATAATGTGATCTGGAACACACGTGACTTACAAGGACCAATTCCAAATGTACTTATTACTGTCTGCTGAAGTCTGTCCTGTGGGCTGAATCCTATAATTTGCCCATGCTGACCTTGCCCTGGGTCCTCTCCCCATGCTCCTCTTCTGGCTGCCCCAAGGAGTTGACAGACCCAGGGCCCCCAGGACACTTACTTCTGCTGTTCCTGGTGAATGATGACATGCTCCTGGAGCAGGAACACAGGACAGGAATGGCCTAGGACTGCCAACTCTGGCGTTTTTGTGCGGGGCTGGGTACAGTCCTTATTTCTTTTGTCTAAATGTGTCCTGGGCTGTTCATCTGCAACTTTTGATATCAGACAGGCAAGGAGGGGATTAACTAGTTTTCTTTGTTCTGTTTTTCCCCCCGTTTTGCTGTTCTGGGGACACACATGTCCCACCACTAAGCTTGACCCCTAGCCTAGTTTTCATATTCATGTTCATGTTGGCCAGTCAGTGCATGCGCTGTCCGGCCAGAGTTCAGTAAATGCAAGCCAGCACTGTTTTAATTCCAGCTCTTAATACTCATAAAGCTGCCATTTGTATTTTTGTAGAACTCAAGCTCCTGCTCCAGTTTCCAGGACCAAAAGATTGCCAGCATGTTCGATCTGACCCCAGAGTACCGACAGCAGCACTTTCTCACAGGGCTCCTCTTCACAGAGCTGGCTGTCGCCCTGGATGCTGAAGGGGACGGGTGAGTATCCGGCCACTAAAATGGAATCTGAAGGGGAAAATGTTAGCAGAGTTTCCAGTTCAACTTCTTATGTGTACAGCAAGACCTCAGAACTTTACCACTTACCAGTTCTAAGAAGAAGCGGTCCTGTCTTGAGAGAGTGGTACTTGTGGAGTATAGAGAGGCAAGGCGATTAGAGGATCCATGAAATGGGCTTGTTTTTATAGCACTGGCAGTTGAACTGAGAGCCTCTCACACCGTAGGCCAGTACTGTACCAATGAGCCACATCCCCAGCCCCAATTTTCTATTGTTTGTTTGTTTTTTTATTTTCCTGACAGTTGTAGACCAGGCTTGCCTCAAACTCAGAAATCCACCTACTTCTGCCTTCCAAGCGCTAGGATTAAAGGTGTGTACCAGCTGGGCGTAGTGGCTCATGCCTTTAATCCCAGCACTTGGGAGGCAGAGGCAGGGGAATTTCTGAGTTCAAGGCCAGCCTGGTCTACAGAGTGAGTTCCAGGACAGCCAGGCTACACTGAAAAACCCTGTCTCAAAAAAATAAATAAATAAATAATAAATAAATAAATAAATAAACTCTGTAAAGGTGTGTACCACCACCATACCTGCCTCAGAATGACTTTGTTTGTTTGTTTGTTTGTTTGTTTGTTTTTCGAGACAGGGTTTCTCTGTGTAGCCTTGGCTGTCCTGGAACTCACTCTGTAGACCAGGCTGGCCTCGAACTCAGAAATCCGCCTGCCTCTGCCTCCTGAGTGCTGGGATTAAAGGCATGCACCACCACACCCTGCCAGAATGACTTTTTAAAGTCCCTTGTTTGAGCAGAATTTGCAGAGAATTCTTTGCTCAGTGAATTCCCTAAGGGTAAACCCATTTTGCAGGGGAGACTGCTGAGGTGGAACCCAGGGCTTTGTACACACTAAGCAGGCGCTCCTCCACTAAGCTATATGGTCAGCCCTAACAAGGTCACCACTGACAAAGGGAGTACAGAGGAAATACCAGCATGCCACTGTCTGAGGCTGGCAAAGGAAGTAACAGTGAAGAAGGCAGCTGTCCTGTGTCTAGATACACTTTTTATGGGCAAGCCTTCTCAGACAAAGGCATAGGTATGGGTCTCGTGAATCTTCTCACTGTGCCTGTCCCTGAGAACCTGAGTGTATGGCAGTACACGGACTTACTTGTTGGCTCATGGCTTATATTATATCATCTTCTCTCTGCTCTAACTAAATTTCAGTTTTCTCAGAATATTTCTCAGAAAATAACTAACTTATTTTCTCAGCAACATAAAGTACCCTAGGATATGTGCTGATAAGGTCCTGAAAGAAAAAAAATTTGAACACAGAAGAATTTGCCTTCCAATATAAACACCCCTACTGTCTTACTTGTTTTTAATAAATAGCATGGCTTTAAGTAATTTCTGAAACTTATCTTTTATATTCACAGTATCAGTAGTTTTTAATTTTCTATTTTTGTCCCAGTTGGAGATATCCCTGGAGTCTGGTTTTGATTCTTCTAAAATCATTGCCAGGATATTGCTGTATAGCTTTAGCTGTTCCAGGCTTCACTGTGTAAACTAGACTGGCCTCAAACTTACAGAGATCTGCCTGCCTCTGCCCCCCAAGTACTGGAATTAGAGGTATGTGCCACCATACCAAGCTACTAATTTTTTTGAAGAGCAAAAGGTTGAAATAGACATTTTCCAAATAATGTGTGATCATAAGCTCACGAAAAGGTATCCAGAATCACTAATAGTCAGGCAATGCTTCATTAAAACAGTGATTAAATACCACATTCTGCCTACTAGGATAGTTAGGATAAACAAGACAGACAAGCAGGGGTGCGGCTCAGTGGTAGATCTCTAGCATGTGCTAAGTCCTGGGTTCAATCCTTAGCACTTAAAAAAGAAAGAAAGAAAGAAAGAAAGAAAGAAAGAAAGAAAGAAAGAAAGAAAGAAAGATGGTTGCAAAAAAAGAAGAAAAGACAGATAATATAGCACTCGGACAAAGCTGGAAGGAGGGCCACATGGTTCTTTAGAGATAAAGCTATAGAGTTCCCGTTATAGTAGTTTGACTGAGATATATGCCCAAAAGATACATACTTACACCACACAAAAACCAGAAGCATTCGTCATTGGTGATAGTCCTAAAATGGAAACAACCCAAACGTTCATCAGTTGATGAATGGATAAGTGAAATTATTTTCTGTGCACAATGGAATGTTACTCAGTATCCAGAAGGAATGAAGTATTTACGCAATACGATGAATCTGAAAACTGCAAGCTAAAGAATAGACCAGGATCGGAACACCGGATGTCCGTCTTCTACTCGGTTTTGCTTGTGTTTCACATGGCCACTGAATTGTCCGGGATCCTTTTGAGCATTCTGGTTTAAGAACACAGGGTCTCCCTCACCATAGCCTGGTTTCTCTCCATTATTCTGTCAACAGAATTAGCAGAGTACAGAGAAAAGCCGTGAGTGCCATCCACAGCCTCCTGTGTTCTCACGACCTGGATCCTCGGTGTCTCAAACCGGAAGTGAAAATCAAAATCGCCGCCCTCTACCTGCCATTGGTCGGCATCATTCTGGACGCTCTGCCACAGCTCTATGACTTTACAGGTAAGGATCTGTCTCCTGTCTTAGAACAGTGAGGCCCGTGCCAGACACCTCTCACACAGGAAGCAAGGGCTCTTGTCAGCTGGGCAGTGCCTCACAGCAGTGATCACTAAAGCTTTTTTTTTTTTTTAACCCAGACAGGTTTTTAAAGACACATAATTTTTACTATTTGAAACTATTTGTTCAGAAACTATTTGTTCTTCATTCACTGATCTGCTAGTTTATGATTGTCATTCACTGCACCAAAATGATGAACAATAACAGAGCTAACTACTCTCCTTTGGGATCACTGTTCTGTTGCCTTCAAATAAACCTGTTCATTCTCTTTTGTGAGGCTTACAAGGGAGTAGTTGAAATCAAACAACTTTTTGCTCTTATACCAACCAACTGACACACAATCCAAGGTGTCTTTCGGTATTAGGAAATTATGCTGCAGCAGAAAACGGTTTGCTTTTGGCAACAAGAGGTCAATTGTACAATTAGAAGAAAAAAAAAACACAAATTAAAAAAAAATTCCCACATCTTGAATTTATGTTCCTATTATAGTGTGTACCAGAGAATACAGGTGGGAGTACAACTCCTGGTCACTTCCAAGCAGTCCTTGCTCTGTGAGATTGTAGAGGTTACCATGTTGGAGGTTGCTGATGAGCTAGAGTCTGAAGAGTGCCTGCCTGAATCCAGCCATCCTTACAAGGCAGTCACCAGTGAGTTAGAGAACCATCTGAACCATGAACCAGCAAGTTAGAGAACCATGGCACTTCCTCCTAGTACAGTGGCATGCTTGACTAAATCATTTGTAAAATCATGACAATAGCAATTATTTAGTTTACATAATAATAAGACTGGGGTTCAGGGGATATCTTAGTACAGAGCTTGCCATCCACAGGAATCTGCATTCGATTCCCAGAGCTCACATAAAAACCTCTGACTTGGTGCTATGCACTTGTGATCCCAGCACTGGGAGGGTGAGACAGGAAGATCCCTGGACACAATCCAGTCAGCCAGCCAGGAAAAACAGAGGTGGCGATGCCTGAGGAACAAAACCCAAGGTCCTCTGCTTCCCTCCAAATACATATGCACATAGTCTCACATCCTTCATATACAAACAGATACACAAAAGAGACCAATCACCTAGAATGTCTAATTCATGCACATCACAGAGTGAAAAGCAGGCACTCCTACAGAAGTAGCTATTTCTCTTCTTTATTAAAAAATGACAACGGCAGAAACCCCTCCTGTAATCAGCAAGGAGAAGGCTCAGCGGCTAGAAGCACTTGCTTCTCTTGCAGAGAACCCAGACTCGGTTCCCTGCACCCACAAAGTGGCCTACAACTGTCTGTAACTCCAGTTCCACAAGATCTGATACACATAGAATAAGAATAAATATCTAAAAAGGCAACTCAGGGTCTGGTCAGATGATACAGAACTTAGCGTACTTGATGCTTCTCCAAAAGATCTGGGTTTGGTTCCCTGCACCTCACAACTGCCTGTAACTCCAGTTCCAAAGGATCTGATGCCCTCTCCTGACCTCACCAAATGCACAAGGTACACATACATACATGCAGATATATGCAGGCACTAAAACCTACACATAAAAAAAAAAAAACTTGTTTTCTTTTAAAGATACATCTTATGGGGCTGGAGAGATTGGAGAGATGGTTCCATGTTTAAGAGAACTGGCTGCTCTTCCAGAGGACCCAGGATCAACTCCCAGCACCCATGTGGCAGCATATGGCTGCCTGTAATTCTAGTTCCAGGGGATCCGATGCCCTATTCTAGCCTCTTAGGGCATCAAGAATGAAAGTAGTATACTGACATACATGTAGCAAAACATGGAAATTACTTTAAAAAAATAAAAAAGATAAATAAAAGATAAAAATAAAAAAGTTGTTAAAGATATATCTAAGAGTCAAACTTCAGCCCCATAAATTACCGTAAGTTACAAGTTTGGCTTTTCAGTAAAATCAGATATGTATATGATAATAAATTAGCATTTGCGTAGACTTTTGAAACTTAGTAACTTGGTGCAGGATTTACTATAATGACATTATTTCTACAGGGTACTTATTCTGTAGTTATATTTAATTGAATCATTATTTAAAATAGAGTATCATAATCCAGAAAAAGTATTACAAAATTTTAAAAGCTTTTAATTTTTTTACCATCTGAAAAATTAGCTCATAACCTAAGCTTATGGTCAACATTTTGTTTGTTTTAAACCTGTCTGCTTTTTCTATATATGAATAATTCACACACACACACACACACACACACACACACACACACACACACACACACATATATATATATATATATATATATATATATATATATATATATATATATGTATATATATATATATATATATGGCTTTGAATTACGTGCTGACTTCAATGAATAAGATGTGTCTGTCGCTTGGGGGGGGGGGGGGTAAAGACGGGGAAATGTGGTCTTTGGCTTAATATCACCCATGGGAATGTTCAATGGCAGATGCTCGCAGTGGAAGGAGTCGTGCAAGTGGTTCCTATGAAGAACAAGATGTGGCCAATGGAATCAACCAGAATGTGGCCCTGGCCATAGCAGGGAATCACTTTAATTTGAAGACCAGTGGAGCAATGCTGTCTTCCTTGGTATGTGTGTATCTCTTGTTGATGTTGCCTCCTCCTGACTTCTGATAGAACCCAGCTCAGAACAATCATGCTTTCTGCCTCAACACTGCGGTACAGGATCAGTGAAGCACTCTGCTCAGAGAGCTACGCGAACAGCAAGAGGTGCACATGTCGGGGTTAGCCAGTCCTAGCGTGTCAAGCTGAATCGGGGGAGTCTGAAATCATTGTAGAAAAGAGCAAACCAAGTGTACTGGCTAGTTTTGTGTCAACTTGACACAAGCTGGAGGTATCACAGAGAAAGGAGCTTCAGTTGAGGAAATGCCTCCATGAGATCCAGCTATAAGGCATTTTCTCAAGTATTGACCAAGGGGGCATTGGGGGTGGGACCATCCCTGGGCTGGTAGTCTTGGGTTCTCTAAGAGAGCAGGCTGAGCAAGCCAGGGGAAGCAAACCAGTAAAGAACATGCCTCCATGGCCTCTGCATCAGCTCCTGCTTCCTGACCTGCTTAAGTTCCAGTCCTGACTTCCTTGGTGATGAACAGCAGTATAGAAGTGTAGGCTGAATAAACCCTTTCCTCCCAACTTGCTTCTTGGTCATGACATTTGTGCAGGAATAGAAACCCTGACTAAGACACCAAAGCTTCCGGCCTTGCATTGGATGTAGGCTGGGCTTACTCCATGTGTTTATTAGTATTACTGTTTGCCTCCAATAAATGACTAAGGTTCCAGAAGCTTCCAGAACACAAGTGAGCCTTCCTAGGTCCCCAGGGAGTCTAAGGAGCTCCCTCCTCCCCCCACAGAGGGGATCTTTGTGGAATGAGCCTACCTCTGTTGCACTCAGGTGGGAATGGCCTGCTTGCGGGATGCACTTTGCCTCTGTCAGAGCAGTGGCTCATCTTCCAGCTCAGTGTTGTTATTGTTTCGTTCTTAATTGGCTTTGTTCCGTGATCCTAGGGATGAGCCTGAGGCGACCTGGGGGTTTGCAACTGCTAGGCAGTCAGTTTTGTTTTTCATTTCAATGTAATGTCTGAATCTGCAGCAAACTTGCTTGGTTTACTTCCGAGAAGGCAGGGTCTTGACACAATTTCTTCACTAGCTGACTTTTTATGTCTTCCTTCTAGCACTTAGCAGTCTCTGCCCCTTTCACCCTTGCCCGGGAGGGTTGGAGAGCAGGGAAACAGGACACCTGAGACTTGACTGCACTGATCTTACTCACTAAACAATACCTTAGATCACGTTCTACCTTTGAATGATCCACCTTACCAAAGTTACCTGCTCAGGGAAGTGTGTGCCTTTTATACTAATTGCCTGTAAGGGGTAGGGAAGCCGAAGTTCATCTATTAGAACGTGTTCCCTGTGAAGTTCTAGCGGAACACTCTCCCTTTTTAGGGTCATACTTAGAATAGCTTAAATGAAAGCAAGTTTGCCCTCTGTCACTTCAAGACTAAGATTTTCTTCACACAGTTCACGAATTCCTCATTGCAATGTTACTGCCACAGTCCACCGGATATTAGGTACACCACATGCAGCAAGGGGTCAGCTGCGCATTGTTATCTGCCTTGGTGTTACGAGTGTTAGCAAGTGGGCTTAGTAGCACTCTGTAGTGACATTCACCAAAGCTATTACAGCACATGGCCTGAGGACTCACCCACACTCAAGTGAATCTTAGTGTAGGTCCCATTGCAGATGGCTTTGCAAAGACTTGACCCATGTGCTAACTAGTTCATGATCTTGATGCGAAACTGAACTATGAACTGTTGGGTTATTTTATGGTACCTGGTCGGGCTAGTTTCTCTTCCCTAAGTCCAGTCCTCCACTGGCCATCTTGAAGAAGAAGTCCTTGGAGATCTTAGCAGCAAGAAAATCCCTTTGCATGACTGATATTGAAGAGCAACATTAAGATCCAGAGCAGGGCACCAGACCGTGTTCAGTTCAGCGGTTCATAGCTTAACCCAAACTCTGCCCAAGTGTGCATCAGGCGAGCAGCCCTGCACCAAGCACACATTCTCTAGCCTTGGGAAGACAGGGCCACTAGAGGCAGGTACCCAGCCATGTGCTGGAAGTAGGCAGAGTGTTCTGAGGGGTTCTCATCTCTTACATTTCTAAGTTTTCCTATTGCCTGACTTCTTCCCTCCCTTTCCCTCTTACCCCCCCATCTGCCCTCCTCCAGCCCTATAAGCAGTATAACATGCTGAACGCAGACACCACCCGCCATCTTATGATTTGCTTCCTGTGGATCATGAAAAATGCTGATCAGAGCCTCATCAGGAAGTGGATCGCTGACCTGCCTTCCATGCAGCTCAACAGGATTCTGGACCTGCTGTTCATCTGTGTCTCCTGTTTTGAATATAAGGCAAGTGGGGGGGGGTCTTAGCTGTTTCAATCCTGTCTTCTTATTCTCTTCCCTTTGGGCAACAGCGGCATCGTTCGGCCTTCCTACACTGTATCACAACCCACAGCCTATTTGCATCTACACATGTGACTGTTCCACATGGAAAGAATATCGGCCTATTGCAGTAGGTCCGTTCCTGCCAATAACGCTTTATACATAGGAACCCCCAGAAACGTGGAGTATATGTCTAAACTCCCCACCATGACCCTCTTCTCTTTTGACAGATCTCTCCCTCCCCAGAGATCCCACTAAACCGAATGTGTTTTCTACCTTTGTCCTTCCAGGGAAAGCAGAGTTCTGACAAGGTCAGTAACCAGGTCCTGCAGAAGTCCAGAGATGTCAAGGCCAAGCTGGAAGAGGCCCTGCTCCGTGGGGAAGGAGCCCGTGGGGAGATGATGCGCCGGCGCATTCCAGGTGTGTGGTAGTCCTCCCATCTGCCACACAGCTCTTCACTCTTGGACATCAGTCCCCGAGACAGCAGGTTCTGGGACTCTGTGCTTGTCTTGAAGAGTGTTTGTTCTCCACCTCTGAGGGAAAAAGTCACCCTGAAAATATCCCCAGATGCTGTGTTTTAATTAAGATTTAACAGCAAGTAAAGGCCACATCTAAGAAAGTGGTTCATGGATTAGGGAAGAAGCACTTTCTCCCTTGTTTCAAGCTCCTCAAGGGGACATGATCAACAACCTGGAGGGCTCTGCAGCTCACGATTATATCCCTGAGTCATTCAAGATGCTACTGCATAGAGCAGTCTCCCAAAAAGCGTGTCGGTGTACCATCGTCCTAGGGTCCCCATGACCCAAACACCCGCACTCCTCACTTTAATAGGATAAATATGATTAATACACCCAGTAAAAGAGTGACTAGAGGGTACTCAGCACTTTCACCTGGCACCCTGCCCGTCCTTCCAGCAAGTCAGGGAGCCTCATGGGGAACCCTGCTCAGGAGAACTGTGGAAGGCAGGCCATCTTCCAGAGCTGCCTCCAGTTCATCCAGGGCAGGTCACCACAGACAAAGGCACGGCGGCTCTGTCTCCTCAGAACAGCACAGACTGATGAACAGGAGACTGTGCTGATGCCTCTCAGCTAAGCTGAGCACTGGACTTTGGGTTATCTTAGAGGGTTTCACGCTAATCAAATTCCTGCCGTGTGTTTCTTAACTCCCAGGGACTGACCGGTTCCCAGGCATAAATGAAAATCTGAGATGGAGGAAAGAGCAGACTCAGTGGCGGCAGGCTAATGAGAAGCTGGACAAGTAAGTCGCCCTGCCGCCTGCTCTGCACTGTGTTCACTAACAGCCTTAGCTCTTGTTCCCAGGCTACTTGTGTTACTGAGACAACTGCATCCTTCCTTCCGAGGGTAGTAAGAAAAGGAAACATACTGTCTGTGTAAGTACAGATCCAGCTGCTCAGAATGCCCAGAGATGTAGGAAGCTGTGGCTTCAGATCTTAACAACATATCAAGAGTTTAAAGAAACCTGGTTTCCACAGCCCCTGTTATTGAAAGCAGTTGGTGAGGAGCAGAGAATAGAGAAAGCAGGACCTGGTGTCAGCCTCTCAACTCTGCATCTGTATTTCCATAATGAAAATGGGTGCAAAGATGGATATTCAGAGATATTTATAGTAGCTTTACATTTTATTGTTCAAAAAAATCAAAATATATTTGATTTGGGAATATATTTGATTTGATTTGATTTGGAAGTACATAACAAAACACCAGGTTGTTATAGTGTTATGGAATCATTAAGTGATCGGGACAAATGCTTGGTTTTAGAGTATGCTCTTTAATCTCTAATTTCATACAGTAGCTGCATTTGTAAAAGGCCACAAAGAAATTTACCAAAACATTAATAATGATCTTTGGCTTTTAAAAATGTAAGTGATTGATATTTTCTTTTTCATACTTCTTGGGTTTCCTACAGTGGATTTGCATGTATCTATTATAATCAGAAAAAATGCAAAAAAAAAAAGGTGAAAACTAATCTTGCTTGGATTACAACATATACTCTGTGTGTGTGTGTGTGTGTGTGTGTGTGTGTGTGTGTGTGTTATCTTAATTTGCTTTCAATTGCTCTAATAAAAATACTATGACCAAAAGCAACTTGAGGAGGACAGGCTTTCTTTTATCCTATGACTTAAAATCTATCACAGGAGGAAGTCAGGGCAGGAACCTGGAGACAGAAACTAAAGCAGAGGACATGAGGAAGCAATGCCTATTGGGTTGTTCCCCATGACTTGCTAGCCAGTTTCCTTATATAACTCAGAACTGCCTGCCCAGGGGTGGCAATCCCACAGTGAGCTGGGCCCTCCCACATCAACCGTCAATCAAGAGCATGCCTCCATAGACTTGCCTGTAGGCAAGATGATAGAGGCAGTTCCTCAATTTTGAGAGTCCCTCCTCCCAGATATGTCTAGGTTTGTGTCAAGTTGACAGAAACCAGCCAGCAGATGTATATATGTATATGGTAGGTATATCGAAGGGGGAGGAGAGAGAGGAGAGAGAGAGACAGACAGACAGACAGACAGACAGACAGACAGACATATATAACAATTTAGATGTATGAGCACTAAAGCGAAGTGTGTGGGGATAGACAGTGTATGTCTTCTCTGCCTCTAAGCCATAGGTGCCCTTATGAATCCCAGATTCACTGTGCAGAACACTGAATGGTCCAAGACCCCACATAGACTACAAAACATAGATAGTACAGCTTCACGGTGTCTGAAGTGCTCATCAGGGGATGGATGAGTAGAGAACAGTGTTGTAGTAAATAAATGTTAATGTCTTCACCATTACCATAGGATAACACATCCTCCTCAATCTATATGACTCTTGGGGAGGGGCTCAAAATTGCTCTAAAATATCACCTGTTTTCCTAGAAACAGTTTAATGATTATTTTGAAAAGCATGCCAAATAATCTGGTAATCCATAGCTTCTTAACAATGAAGGATGCTCCTCGTGACAGTCGGTGTATCTGATACCAATTACATGGTGACGGCTTTGCCACTAAGCAAGAATGTGCTCCTCTGTGGCTTGGAAAGGAGATGTCCATAGCTGGCGGGTCCAACGATACATGGAGAATCACATAGTTCCCTCAGGTGTCACACGGGAGCCCCAGTTGTTGGTCTTATTAATAATGCCCCTTTGCTTAGAACACTGGCTCACTCTGTTCCCTCAGGTGTCACACGGGAGCCCCAGTTGTTGGTCTTATTAACAATGCCCCTTTGCTTAGAACACTGGCTCGCTGTGATCTTCCGAGCTGGTGTTTAAGAACTTTGACTCTGTGTCAATACATTTTTGCACCCGGTTTCAGGGAGGAAATATGGATTTGAAGTTACACAGCTAGGCACTTGGCCCTACTTTCTCTTTTTCTCTCTCCGTGCCCCATGCTTTCATTCAGTAGGGGAGATAGCTGGCGAAGACAGTGTGTAACACCCAAAGCTGTGTGCAGGAGGCCCAGCACCAACCGCTTAGATGCTAACCAGGTCATCTGCTGCACAAGATGGAGACAGTGTGGCAAGGCGTGGTTTGGCTGGGCTCTGTGAATTGCTCTGGGAAACCTTTCCCATTTGCTGACATCAGCAGTCTTCACTGTGACCATGCAGGTCCTGCCAGTTCTCAGCAGCTCCAGCTCCGGTGGGCTGCTCATCATCAGAGTGACTGATGACTCCTCGGTCCTGCAGCCGGTTGGCAATTAAAACCTCGCAAGTTAGAGCTATTTGGAAATGTTATAATTTTTTAGATGACAGCTTCTGTCATTTTCTCTTATGTTTAGTTTAATTTTAATTACTTTGACTTTTATTTCTTTTAGAGCAGTAGTTTTTAACCTGGACTACACGTTCAAATTTCCCATGGGAAATTCCAAAGTCCGTGTCTGTGTTGCTCCACTTCCTACCCCTACCTACCCAGGGCCTCTCTATGTAGACAAGGCTGCGTTCGAACTCACAAGGTCCACCTGCCTCTGCCTCTGCCTCTGCCTCTGCCTCTGCCTCTGCCTCTGCCTCTGCCTCTGCCTCTGCCTCTGCCTCTGCCTCTGCCTCTGCCTCTGCCTCTGCCTCTGCCTCCTGAGTCCTGAGATTGAAGGTGTACCCACAACACCCAGCATCTAAGTGCCCAAAGGTACCGTCTGCCAGTTTGTTCAGAACTTCTAGGTTAGTTAAACTTTAAGGTGATTCGGCTGTGCAGGCAAGTCTGAGCCACACTGGTAGACCTCCCAGGAGTGATGACAATATTGCATGACAAAATGAATTACTTAATGCTACTGAGCTATATAATTAAAGTGACTAAGGTGGTAAGTTCTATGTTACATGCATTTTATCACAATTCCAACAGCAGGTTAGGACTCTCTGTTCTGTCCATTATGGGAGCCACTAACCAACCACATGCAGTTCTGAAACCTGGAGTGTGGCTGTTTCATATTGAGATGTAGAATGAATAAAACTGCATGCAAGATTGCACATTTCCGCATTGATTTTTATATTTGTTACTTATTAACAGTATTTTTGGTGTGTTAGGCTAAATAAAACGTGGTTTAAAAAAAGTAAGACTGGCTGGGAGTGCTGGCCTATGCCCTTCATTCTGGTACCAGGAGGCAGAGGCAGATAGATCTCTGTGAGTTTGAGACCAGCCTGGTCTACATGCTGAGCCTGGAGTTCCAGGACTGCCACAGTTCTTTTCTAAGAAAAAGAAAAGAAAAGGAAAAATAATGCCCTCAATTTCATTTTATCTTTTTCTTTTTCTTTGTGTGTGTGTGTGTGTGTGTGTGTGTGTGTGTGTGTGTGTGCATGCGTGCGTGCGTGCGTGCGTGCGTGTGCTCTCGCATGTCTATTATAATATGTAAAATAATACACATGGCCCCTACTGGAGAGTACTGGTCAAAGTGTAATTAGTTGGGTTTTGTTTTTTTTTTTTTTTTTTGATGAGGGAGTTGCTGTTGTTTTGAGACAGAATTTCATTAGGTAGTCTTGGCTGGCTCCAGAACTCACTATGAAAACCAGGCTTGCCTTAAACACATAGAGATCCATCTGCCTGGCCCTGTTGCTGTAAATTTAAACATACCAGTAAATTAATTAAAAAAATATATTTTTTCTTATATATAGATTGTCATTTGGAGGATGAGAGGAAGGGTTGTCAAACAATTAGGACTGAAGAATCTATCCTAAGTGTGAAATCAGTTAAAAATACCTTTCTGAGCACACAGTGTTGTATACACAACTGTTCCTGGATAAGGAAAAGGAGAAGAGCTATGTGGATAATCCTAGCCTAAGACATTTGAACTGATAGTGATTAATACCCTGGCATCTGTGGTAACATCTCAGCCACTGGAACATATTAGGAAAGTCAGATTTTTTTTCATACCTCTCCTTAAAACTAAATTTGGACAGTAAAGATAAATTATAGTAATGCCCTTTCATCTACAGGCAATGCACTTCAGATACCCAAAGCTGTGAATGGTTCCAAAGCCTTGTCTACATTTCTATGAAATGTGTCAATCTGGTAACTAAGACAGCAGCTCAGTAAATAACATGTTGATGGCATTACAGCATGGATACACGGGGCCAAGCAATAATCTATCACCTGACAGGAGCCAACGCAGTATAGGGACAACACCTTGCTTATTCTGGAAGACTCTCGTTAACTATGGGCAACTGAACGGATGAAGGCAAAGCTGTGGGAGAGGAGAGCACGTTCTCCCTTTCCAGCTTCACTTGTTTTATGGGGATGGATGGGCTAGTACAAAGAATGCACCAGCTTTTTAAAATTAAATCTCTTAGTAACTTCTGTTTCCTGCCAGGTAGCATCCAGTCCAGTAACCTCCAGCAGGATGTTTGGTGCCCCGCCCCATTGGATGTGAACCTTGCTTCCCACTGGAGAAGGAAGGCATTCTCACTCTTAGTGAAGCCACCTTCCCTCCTTCTCAGGATGGCTTTGAGTAGTAAAGAGCTGATTCTCCCTTTCCACAGTTCTAGCACTGTTTACCAGCGTTCACCAAGATCAAGTCACATCCTGTCTCTCTACCATGCTGTGGCTCTCCCCCGCATCCCACAACCACCCATTCAGATCCAGAGAGTGCTCATGCGAGGCCCTGAGGCTTTAAGCAGCCATCTGATAGGCTCACCTAATTGTCAGTAGTAACCAATAATTAACTTCTCGACCCATTTTGTCATTTTTATAATTGCCATCATTATTAATAACCATGGGGCTATGGATGGCCTGGGGACTTCACTAGACCATCTTCCCAACCAGACACGAGTCTCGGGAAACACCTGCAGACCTTGGATATGTTGAGGCGGCCGCTTTGTGTGAATTGATGGTGGACTGTTGTAACAAATCCTTCAGGACCTGGTGCATGGGTTGTCATCTCTGGCACCTGGCCAAGCCACACTGCTTTAATTGGTGACGTGCTTTTTGTTTCTTAGAACAAAGGCAGAGTTAGATCAAGAAGCCTTGATCAGTGGCAACCTGGCTACAGAAGCTAATTTGATCATCCTGGATATGCAGGAAAACATCATCCAGGTGAGGGCGACACGCACTCCCCATCGGGCCAGCTCAGGGGGCATTGCTTGGGAGCAGAAAGGGAGTCTGTCATTCAAAATGGAAAAAGACACGAGCATGATTCCAGAATGTGTGTGTGTTTAAAAAAAAAAAAAAAAAAAAAACAAACTAAGGTGGGAACGTTTGGAATTTGCAGCAGTGCCTATCTTGCAGATTCCAGAGGTGCCAGGCATCCTCTGGCTTTTCCGACTGCTCCTCCCTTGGAAAGAGTTAGATGTTTGAGGAGCTGACCTTCAAAGTCACTCTGGCCAAGCACGTGCTACATTGCTAAAGGAGACAGAGCCTTTTAGCCGAGCACGTCAAGAACACCGGTAGCTAGATTTCTCCTGGTAGGTCAGTTCCAGCTGGATAATATACCGGCTAGGATAGGAGTTGCTGACACCATGGGGGAAATTGGGGTACCCTCTGAGGGTTTTTAGTCTCCTTAATAAAAGAACTTAAGGATGGACTCAAGGAGAAACTGAAGGGCAATTTTATTAGCATCTTAAAGAAAAATCCCCAAAGCTGACAAGCTATAAGTCACAGAGGCTGCTTGGAGGAGAAAAGGAAGGGAAGCCATTCCGTTTAAGCTGGCATGGAGGTCAGACACATGACAGATAAGTAGTCACATGGTGCCGGGTGGTGGTGGCACACACCTTTAATCACAGCACTCAGGAGGCAGAGGCAGGCAGATTTCTGAGTTTGAGGCCAGGCTGGGCTACAAAGTGAGTTCCAAGACAGCCAGGGCTACATAGAGAAACCCTGTCTCAAAAAACCAAAAAAAAAAAAAAAAAATAGTCACATGGCAGAGAAGGGGGCCCAGAACACTGGCAAACCCCAAAGTGTTGGGGAAAGTATGACAAGGAAAGAGAAAAACGATAAAAAGGAGAAGTTATACTTTTCTGAATAATTTTAAAAAGCAGACAGATGTACAGTTTTGTAGCATTGACTCATTGAGCCATGGTGCTAGGGGTGGGGATTCTAGGGAGAAAAAGTACACTATCCCATTAAAGGATTAATTATTCTACCCATCTCCTAAACATGGCTTAAGGCAAACCTGGTACCCTATGGGTGGTCCCTTGGCCAAGTGATTTACTATCGAAGCTAGAATGTTAGGCCTAATACAAGCCAGAGATTGTATTCTCTTAGCCAGAAGTTTTCTCTTAATGGGTCTTTATTTCTACTCTAACTTTATGATTGCTCTGGGTAAAAAAAAACAGTGCTGAGTGTGACAAAATGGTGTCTGTTTGGGACTCAGATGGCTGAAGGACCATCATGTGTCGCATGAATCTGGTTATCTCTACTGTAGGGTAGTAAAAGTGAGATCTCTGCTGGAATGGCTCCGCATCCTTAGGCTTAACCAACAACCACTGATGGAAAGTACTTCAGAATAAAAATGCATTTGCACTGAACATGTGCATACTCCTCAGTTTCCTGTCATCGGTCCATAAACAATACAGAATATCAACAGTTGACATGATGTTTCAACGTTGTATTAGGTGCCGAAAGTAAGCTAGGGATAATTTAAAATACATGAGAGAATTGTGGGTTACATATGCAAACACTACCCCCCCCTTTTATATGAAGGGCTTGAACTTCCAATGATGACTCAAGTATCTTTTGAAAGTGTCTTAACTTCGGTACCCTAAATATTTAGCATCACATTGATAGTATCTTTGTACAAGCTACTCCAGAGAGCAATAGACCTGATACCAAGCCTCAAAACGATTTGCAGTTTCCTAAGAAAGCTGAACTATAGAAAATACTTTTTATTATTATTCTCATTAGTCCTTCTGGGGCCAATGTAGAAGTCACAGCTGTCACTAAGATGCTCTTGTACTTGAAGCTCAAAGTTTGTTTTTGAAACACTGACAGGAAATCAAACCTACAAAGAAAGAACATTCCAAAAGCCGTGACCCAGGCAGGCTGGAGGGAGATGGACCTTAGAACTCGGTTTAATATCCTAAATCAGGCACAGGTCTCAAGTCAGTTCGTTTTGAAAAGAGGGTCACTGGGAAAGAGATCTTACACTCTCTTGGTGTTTAATGAATGATGTAGATGGCGGCTCATGGAGCCCTTGCCACCTTCTGCTGAGAAGGCGCATCAGTCCTCTAAGATCAGCAGCAGCAGCCTCTCCTGCCTCCAGCCTCCCTCAATGATGCTCTTCTTCCACCCCACCCCTCCCTCAGGCAAGCTCCGCCCTGGACTGTAAAGACAGCCTGCTGGGAGGTGTTCTCCGGGTCCTGGTGAATTCTCTGAGCTGTGATCAGAGCACCACCTACCTGACTCACTGTTTCGCAACCCTCCGAGCCCTCATTGCCAAGGTAAACATGGGATGCTTGTTTGCTTTCTCTTAATTAAGAGTGCGTTCTTGTCTGGCTTCACGCCTCTCTGTCAGTAGATCAGACATCAGGCAGGGCATGGAGTCAGAGCTTTCCCCCTATGAAAGTAGACACATTGATTGTCAGGAGCTCACTGTGGGGGAGCCAAACTGTGGCTTCAGACTTGCAGTGTGGGCCTAACGATAGAGATTTCAAATGACCACTCACTGAAAGCCAGTGAGTGACACCAGAGCGAAAGTCAGCAAGCAACTACAGTTTCTTTCCCTTTCACTAATACCTTATACATTGAGATTCAATATGAGGCCTGGTCCCCATTAGTTAATGTGACAGAATAACCATAATAAGATGCTGGCAGATGCCTGAGAACTATGGTTATTTTCCTCCTTGGTGGGAAATCTTAGAGGGTGGGTGCCTTCTACATAGGATCTTGTAAATTTACAAAGTGGAATTCTGTTATAATAATTTTCTCCTTCTGAGTCACCAATAATTTCTAAGGAACCCATGAGACACAAGTAAGTCCTTTAAAGCTGTGACACCCTCAGCAGTGACTTCAACCTGGCTAACAATGAAGTTAAGGACAGAGACCTTACCTCAGCCGTGTGACTCACAGGTGGACATCACCGCTTACCTCCATGTCTGACACTTGCAGCTCATTCTGTTTATGGAGCACGGCGTTAACCCTTCAGGCTCTTGGCTTGTCCAGACAGACATTTTGCATGTCCCAACAGCCAGCCGGAGAGCTTGTGAAAGTGCTCGGGGATGCCTCATGGCCACCCGTGTGTCTCTTCTAGTTTGGAGACCTGCTGTTCGAGGAGGAGATGGAGCAGTGCGCTGACCTGTGTCAGCGGGTGCTACATCACTGCAGCAGCAGCATGGACGTCACACGGAGCCAAGCCTGCGCCACCCTCTACCTCCTCATGCGGTTCAGCTTCGGAGCCACCAGTGTAAGCAGACGGGCTGGGCGGCCCAGCACCAGGAGAGAACAGGAATGCAAAGCAGGGGCAGAGGGGAGCTTTGCAGTGTGGCTTTTACTTATGCCCTGTGCGGAAGACCCCAGGGAGCCTGCAGATGAGCACCAGCATTTGAGAGGAAGGGCTGGAGGGTGTGGCACTGCCCCGCAGTCAAAGTTCCTGTGTGTGCAGGTTCAGGATTCACAAGACTGTCCTGTCCTAAAGTCTGAATCCATACCAGTTCTGGATGGTACCAGGACATTTGTGGATGAGAATGGTAAATGATTGTGGTCAATCTGGACCTGAAAGCATCTCACTGTGTAGCTCTGGCTATCTTGGAACTCACTCTATAGACCAGTAGGGTTTTTGGTTTGCTTTGACTTATTTTTGTCTATTTGTGTTAATTCTGGGAACTGACTGAAGACCCCACAATGCTAAATGTTTACTCCTGAGCCATAGCTCAGGCCCTGGCCCTCATGAAATGTTAGGGAGAACTATTTAAAAGATTATAGGGCATGCTCATGGGGCCTTGAGTTGCGGTTTTCCACAGTCCTGGGAGAAAAAAAGACATGGAAAGCTACTGCTTACTTCAAATCCAAAAACCTCAAGAGTGCTGCCTTTGTGAATCTCTGTGAGTTCAAGGCCAGCCTGGTATACAGAGCGAGTTTCCAGGACAGTCAGAGTTACACTGTGAAACCCTGTTTCACAAAACAAACAAGCAAAAATGCTGCCTCAGAAGGTTCCAAGAGACTCTTGGTACAAAGCATCTATCCTGTGACCAACTTTAGAACAGATCTGTCAGCCCTGCAGTGTGGCTGCAGCCCAAACGCAATGAAAATTTAAAGGGAGCCTGACAGATTTATGGGAGCATTCGAGCCATCCAACCCATTTCAACAGCAGTGTGTATCTTGTGCAAAGTGTAGCTCACAGTTTATTGAGAGAAAAGGAAATGCTTAAGATGGGAATGAAAGAACCATCGGGAGCTGTTTGTGTCTGGCCCGCAGCCTCCCATTGGGATTAGCCTCCCTGCTGACTCTCCTGTGCTCCTTCTCTTCTGATGCAGAACTTTGCAAGAGTAAAGATGCAGGTGACCATGGCACTGGCATCCTTGGTAGGCAAAGCACCAGACTTCAATGAAGAGCACCTGAGAAGGTCCTTAAGGACAATTTTGGCCTATTCAGAAGAGGACACAGCCATGCAGACAACTCCTTTTCCCATGCAGGTAGACCCGTGAACATAGCTTTGTCTTATGTATGAATTTGACATTAACCATTTATAAGCATATACATTTATGATTTTGCATATAAAAATTATATAAAATGTATACATGTGATTTGCAGATATTTCTAACTTGTCCTATAGTTGAATGTTCTCAGTGCTTGAGAAATACAATACACACACTACTGTCCTCAACTGCAAGATGACAAGAGTCTATTAGGAGAGCATAGTCCCAAACAAGAAGACTCAAAATAAGAAAAGTGATACCTGAGTGTGTGGTAACAAATATTGTACAAGATTTTTAAAGAGGAACAGAGGAACAGGAGTTAGAAGTAATTCAGTGGTGGAGCCTAAAATACACAAAACCCTGGGATTGATCTCTATCACTCCATAAAGATAGATAGATAGATAGATAGATAGATAGATAGATAGATAGATAATAGATGGATAGATAGATAGATAGATAGATAGATAGATAGATAGAACGAACAAGAGTTAGATGTAATTCAGTGATAGAGCCTAGAATACACAAAACCTGGGATTGATTTCTACCACTCCATAAAGATAGATAGATATATAGATAGATAGATAGATAGATAGATAGATAGATAGATAGACGGACAGATGGGAGGAAGGAAGGAAGGAAGGAAGGAAGGAAGGAAGGAAGGAAGGTTGGTTAGATGTAATTCAGTGGTAGAGCCTAGAATACACAAAACCCTGGGATTGATCTCCACCACTCCATAAAGATAGATAGATGATAGATAGATAGATAGATAGATAGATAGATAGATAGATAGACAGACACACACAGAGATGGATAGACAGATAGTGGGGGTGATTCATGAAGAAATAGTGCTCTGGAATGTGGGAGTAGAAAGGAGTGAAATTTCTAGAGTTGAATTCAGGGGAGAGGGAGAGGGCGTGTAATGATTTGTGTGTAAGGCAGACAAGAAAGATCCTAATTAAAAGAGCTTGCAAACAAGATTCATCCTAAAGAAACCGGGAGGACAGTTACTCTTCTGTCTCACTGCAGTGCCCATGTGACAGATGCCCGTGTGGCAAGTGCGGCCTGTCTGCCTTTATCTCCAGGCCCTAGCCTACTCCGTAGTAGGCTCTCACACCCTGATATTCCACAGAAGTTTACACCTTTGCAGTTTACAAATATTCAAAGCCCATTCAGACTGTAAGCTCAAGGTGTTGGGGAGGGGATGGTATAAGGGGGCTTCATGGGTCCCAGAGCCCTGGGTCACCTGTGGGCCTTGGATTGCACAGATGAAAATGCCCCGGGAGATTCTTGAGTTTTCTCTGCCTTGGATCCCTGCCTCTCTCTGAGCAAAGCCTCACCTTGCACGTCACTGTTTGCGCTCTTTCTGCAGGTGGAGGAACTTCTCTGCAATCTAAACAGCATCTTGTATGACACGGTGAAGATGCGGGAATTCCAGGAAGACCCTGAGATGCTCATGGACCTCATGTACAGGTAAATGCTCCCAGGAAGACAGAAAGGGCATTGCTGTTGGGCATGGCCGTGCAAACCTTCAGTCCCAGCACTCAAGAGGAAGAGGCAGCTGAGTTCAAGGCCAGCCTGGTCTACAGAGTGAGTTCCAGGACAGCCAAGGCTACACAGAGAAACCCTGTCTTGAAACAGAAAAGAAGAAAAGGGAAGGGAAGGGAAGGGAAGGGAAGGGAAGGGAAGGGAAGGGAAGGGAAGGGAAAAAGACATTTGTGATATTTGTCTAGGTGGCACTTCATCTTTTTTCTTTTTTTGTTAATTTTTTATTTTATTTATATGAATGTTTATATATATGACTATGTGTATATATGACTGTGTACCATGTTCCCATGGAGGCCAGAAGAGGGCATCAAATGCTCTGGAGCTAGAGTTGTAGATGGTTAGGAGACAGCATGGGGGTGCTGGGAACCCACCCAGGTCCTCCAGGAGAGCAGTCAGTGACCCTAACCACTGGGCCATCTCTCAAGCCCCAGTTGGAGCCTTCTCTGATGTCGTTATCATAACTAAGATAGGTAGGACAGTTTGGGGTAACATCCAAAAATATATGAGCACTAATGGAAAACTGGAGTCGGTTCATTCCTAAATTTCCAAAAAGATCGCCTTAACAAAGTGCAATGCTTATTTTAAATAACAAGAGAAAAATGTATCGGCTGTTACATGAATTATTTCCCACAAGCTGTGCTGAAGTTGTATTCATAAACTGAGACAGCTTTACTTTAGAAGTCAGTGTACTTTAAATCCTTTCTCTTCAGGTCCAGTAGTTTGGGGAAAAATTACTTACACAGTTAAAAATACTCAGATCTGTACGAGAAACAGTACTCCATTCCCCATTATAACTTTGAGATAAAAGGGTGGAGATTGCTTGAGATCCATGAAAATGGACATCATTTTATCAGACTTTTTTCCTCATAAGACCTGTGCTAATTATTCTTTCTTGGCATCCAGGACACCATTGTCATCTAGAGTTGGATGAAAATGCTTACCTTTTCTCTGTATTGAAATTGTAAACAAAAATATTAAGGGGGATAATAAAGCTTACGAAAGAGAGAAAAACACTGAAGCACTCCCCCTCCGTCAGAGCCGTGCCGTTGAAAGGTTGTCCCTGACACTTTCCCAATCTGTCTTCAGAATTGCCAAGAGCTACCAGGCATCGCCTGACCTGCGGCTGACCTGGCTCCAGAACATGGCAGAGAAACACACCAAGAAGAAGTGCTTCACGGAGGCCGCCATGTGCCTGGTGCATGCAGCCGCCCTGGTGGCCGAGTACCTGAGCATGCTGGAGGACCACAGCTACCTGCCCGTGGGCAGCGTCAGCTTTCAGGTGGGTCAGGCAGTGCATCCAACCAGGGCCTGGGTGCTCCCACCTGAGGGAGTGTGTCCTCAGTCACCACAGGTGATCCTGGATGGTAGAGGAAAGACCAAGGATGTTTCCACCGTTAAAATATCGGGTCCTGGTTGTCTGTGTTGCCACCGTTGAAAACCTCTGTATCAAAACGTTATCACTGCCTTATCTAATGGCCTTACCATCTTTTAAAACATATTCATTACAGTAATGGTACTTAGAGGTAACAGGAGCTTTGGGAGATATTCTCAGACATTTTAGACATTTGGCCATCCCCACAAGCCTATGAAGCAGGTAGATAAGGAAGGTAGTGTTACTTCTGTTTCACTGATGTAAGAAACAAGACGGCATTTTTTAAAAGATCATTTAAACTCTTTCTGGAATATTTGAATTTGGCTTATATAATGGCAAGGAAGGGACACCAGTATAATGATTCCCTCACAGACCAGTCCCTCAATTCTGTTCCCTGACTTTGTGGGACCCAACTCTTGTCCAAAGCTAAGAAAGAATCCCAATTTAACTGAGATGGGAAAAAAATGGCTCCATGGATGCTTTCTGAGAATAACCTGAAATTTACCCACAGCCAACAAGGGCAAATTGTGCCAGACCTAGAAACTCCAAACTGGGCTGCCCAGTATCCCCTTGGACTGTTGTTACTGTGTGGTTTAATGCGCTACTTAGAGGGCAGAAAAGCCCCAAACAACAAATGTTATGAGTAGTTTTTCTTAAACAGATCTAGTCTGCAGAGATGATCATCCCTGCAGCTTACAGGACAGCCATGGACCGTCTCAGCCAGAGTAGGGAAGCTGGAGACAAGCTGCTCTCGTTTGAACTTCCATGGATGAATGTAGGAAAGGCTTTGTTCTCCTTATTGTTCTTCAACACAGTTTTGTGATGCTTTGTAAAGGAGAAAGAAAAGACGATTCTAAGTAGCCTTCCCAGGCTTAGAGAAAAAGACACCGAAACTATTGCTGGTGCAGCCCAGAGCTTCTGGTTTCTCAAGGCCTGTTCATCTGCGAGCTGGGCCTTATCTCCAGTCATTGCTGCCGCCTCTCTTACAGTAACAAAAATACTTACTCTTTGATTTCATTCTCAACAGATAAATTTTAGTCTCAATTCAGAAATGTCTTTTATAAAGCCCAGTTCAATTCTCGTTCAGAAACATAAAAGTATTCCATCTGATTTTGAGTCAAGTGAATAAGAAACTTTAAAGAAATGTTTGCTTTGTCACCTTGCCTGTCACCGAACTGCTGTAATGCTGTTCTCCAGCTCCTCCATGACACACTTGTCCCTTTACATTGAACTGTCACCCTTCTTTTCTCCGCTCATCTACTGAGCTATTACTTGGAGATTTCTTAAGCCTTTTCCTAAGTGCTGTACTTTAATATTTACTATTTGATGTTTCAACATTATCCAAATTTCATTTTTACTATTATGTTTAATAAGTCTCGATTTAACCTTATTTTACTTAGAACTTGGTTGACTTTCTTATTCTAATAGGTGCCAAGGTGAGATAAAATTCCAGAAAGCCTGGGGAAGTCTATGTTATCCTTACGTGAACTATACAGATATATCTTCTTATATATTTTTATCCATTCCTTCTTTCTCTCTCTCTCTCTCTTTCTCTCTCTCTTTTGGCTTTTGTTTGTTTTGTTTTGTTTTGTTTTATAGTGCTGGTGTTCTTTGAAACAGGGTCTTAGTGATATAGCCCAGGCTAGCCCGGTACTCACTAGGTTGAGCAGCATAGCCTTAAACTCATAGAGATCTGCCTGCCCTGTGCCGTTCAAGTTCTCGGATCAAAGGCCACCATGCCTGGCTATCCATTCCTTCTTTCACATTCATTGAACATTCATCCTGTCCACACGAACTTTTTATATTCTAGCAACTAATGTTAAATAGAAAGGACGCAAGATGCTGTGAGCATTATAGTGTGCTCCAGACTGGGGTCAGGTGAAGGATGGCGATTGTGAGAAGGAACTGTGATGTGTAAGGGCTTCTTAATGTGCAGAACGTGATGAGCCAGATGTCCTTGAATACAGAACAGACTTCAAACCATGCTGATGTCTATGGGAAAATTCTTATATTCTCCCAAGGTTTCTACAAAGCCAGTTTGGAAATGGGTGCTGGAAAGGGAGTGATACCAAGCCCGCATTATCTTAAAGAGATGTGGAATCCATCAGCCTGTATGGGGAAACTAGCCCTCAGTAGTACTTGCCAATCTAGACCTAGAGACCCAAGCTCATCCAACCTAGGTAGTGTCTCTACCTTCTGGGGTGTGGGCATCACTCTTCACAGGCAGAATTTCCACACTAAGGATGCTAGATTAAGATTCAAGATTAGGAGAAAAGAGGAAAATCCTCCTTTCTAGAGTTGCAAAGAAAGTCTCAGAGCATCTTATTGGTTCTGACCAGGTCTTGTGTTTAATCCCTGAACCGGCCATAATGGTGACCAGGTCCTGTGTTTATCCCTGAATCAATCATAATGGTCAAAGTGGTAAGATGATCTGATTATCTATCCCATAGTCACAGGTCACACTTAATTTTCTTAAAGAAAATTAAGATACTTTATGTTGCAGAAGAATAAAGGAATTCAGACAGTATTAGCAACAGGTATCCTCTGCTGGTATCAACAGCTCTCCCTCCTTCCTTCCTTCCTTCTTCCCTCCCTCACCCTCTCTCTTTCTTGAACTCAGACAGATCCATCTGCCTCTGCCTCACAAGTGCTGGGATTTTAGGCTTGAGCCACCATGCCTGCTTCTACTGCTTCTTAAACGTCCTGCTTTAGTTTTTAATCTTGCTGTAATAAGATTGAGCCTTTGGGAAAGACTCGCAAAGCAGAGATAACTAACTTGGAAGAATAACAGGAGAAATAACTTGGAAGGCAGTGAGGTCCACGCCACTGAGATCATCGGAATTCTATCCCTGGAGTGTAAGCAATGCTGATCTCACAAACACAGATACGGTTGTTACTTTTACACCCTCACTTTGAAGCCAGGAATGTCTACCCAGCATCTTCCCCCCCCCCCCATGACTTACAGTTACTGAGCTGCCCAGCTCATACCTATTCCTCTACGAGTAGAAAAATCTCACACAGTGCCAGTAATGCTAATGTCCTAAGCAATTAGATCCCTTCAGCTGAATTCTTGCCCCCTCTGCCATCAATTCGTCATGATGAATCACGTTTTGAAGAAAGATTGATCACAAGGGACTTTGAAAAGCTCTGTGTTGATAAAACTGTATTCCAGTGAAACTGTGACGATCTATGGCAACTGCCTCCTTATGGATTCCTAAGGGTGATTCCCGTGACCTTGTTCGCCAAGTCAGAAGGTGGACAGCCTTTATTTCACAGAGTGCATCAGAGCAATTGCCAGTAACTGGCTGGAGCTCTTTGCTGAGAGTTTTGAAGTATATCCCAATCTCAGGGGATAGAGTGTTTCCATTGTTGAGCTATGCCTGCTACGCGCACAGCATTAGGGGCCTGTGTGCTCTTTGCAGTTACTACACGGTGGAGGTTTCCCATTTCTTCTCTATACCATGCTCACTTCTTCCATAGCTGTAAGCCAAGAATGGCTCTTGGCCTATCAGAGGTATTGATCTCCCTGCCAGGATCAGAGCTCGGATGAGGCAAGTGGGGTATGTGCAGCACACAGCGTAAAGAGAAACTCGCCGTCAGAGGCAAGCAGGTCCCAAGTCAGCAGTCCCAGGACCCTAAACATGAGTGCTGCCTGAAGGCTTGTGCCTTGGGTTTCCCATCTGAGCCAACCCTGCCCGAGATACTACATTCCCTGTTAAAAGGCTCTCGTGCCTATAGTTTATATAAAGGAAAAACCACAGAAACAAAAGGGGAGTGCAGCTTCTGAATTATATCACAGCATCCATAAAGACGTTCTTGTCCATTACTTACCTATGTAATATTACACTCATATAGCTCAAGGTCAAGACTGCAGGAGCAACATGTTTCAGCAAAACAGGAATCCATTTTCTGCTCACTGGCCTTGCCCTTAAAATCCAAAACATTCCCTATCTGTCCCTTAGGGTCATCTCACTAACAGTAAGGTTGTTTCAGCTAAACTGTTGCTACATTAAGGAAGGTGTCCTTTCTAGAACATTGCCTTGTGGTTAAAAATTGTGGGAGTTTGGTGACAAGTTTGCTCGGTGTGACCTTTCAAAATGAATGGCCACAAGAAGCTCACAAGTTAGAATCACAGACTCATAGTAATCCTGGCCTGGTGAAGGTTGTAGAGCTTAGCTTCTTTATCTGTCTGGGTTTTGTGGTCCCTTGCTTGTCAGGTCCTCTGTCCCTGGGCTCACAGTGGGGTCTCTTACAGAATATTTCTTCCAATGTGCTTGAGGAGTCTGCAGTCTCTGATGACACCTTGTCACCTGATGAGGACGGCGTATGCTCTGGTCGGTACTTCACTGAGAGTGGCCTGGTGGGCCTCCTGGAGCAGGCTGCGGAGCTCTTCAGCACGGTCAGTATCTACAGGGCTCATTCACACCCACAGGAGCATGCAGGACAGGGCTGGGCCTGGCTGGATGCTTCCGGATTGGTCCAGCGGAGGCATCCACGTCCACAATTGCATCAGCTCTCCAAGGGAGGAGAGAAAGCCTTTCACCGTAGGCATACTCGTATCTCCACAGTGTGCTCATTGGCCAGGAGCAGTTTCACTGTGTTCTTTTGATTTAATAGGGTAAAAACTAAGCCACGGAGAGTGAAACAGGTTGTCCAGGTTACACAATCAGAGATGAGGCATATTCTCAATCCCTCATTTTCCCACTCACAGGAAAAAATAGGGGAGGATTCCCCCGAGGATCTATGATGTCTTCCACATCTGACACTCAGCTGGTCTTCAGGACCCGTACACAGCAGGGCAACTCAGAGAGATGGAACTGCAGAAGCCACAGAGCTATCCTTTAGCCTGATCTGGGTCTCCCAGTGAGAGAAAAGGCACAGAGCTACAGTTCAGGTCAAGGTTGCAAGCCTCTCGTAGTTTTCCATTTTAACCATTGCCCTCTGCCCCCTAATGAAACCATGTCAGTGCAGCACTTAATTTACCTGACTTATCTCTTTTCCTCCCTATATTATTTCTCATTCTCCCCTCTTCACCTCCAGACTCCCTCCCCAGACTGTCCATGTTTGGAAGCTTGTATTCACTGCCTTTATTCTCCTGTCTTTGTTTTCCTAGAAAACTTTTCCAGAAAAGAATTTTTAACTTAACTTTTAGTCACAAAACTAGCTTTCTTACTACATTTTCCCATATACATATCATTATACTTTTCTCCTATCCATTCACACACAGATACACATATGCTCTTATTTTCCTGAAATTCTAGAAAGCCAACTGGTAAGGCCCATATTAGCTCCCCAAGGCCCTGCATCTGGCTAAAGGAGAAGCTCTGGTAAACCCAAAAGCCACAAGCACACGTCTCCAAGCCCCTCACTGCCTGGGCCATCTCCTCCCCTGTTTTCAGTTTGTGAAAAGCCTCCCTAGATGGCAATGCTATGTTCCTTACTTACTTGTCAACATAAAGATAGCAAAGTACCTGGTTTGACCTGAAAGCTATGGCTCTCCAAAGATGCCCAGACAGGCCTAGATTCCATAAAGCACTGGGATGCTCTCCTGCGTGTAATTTGCATAATTAACTCTGGTCCCTTGTCTTAAACTTCCAGTGCATTAAGTAATCTCGTCTTTCCCAGGGAGGCTTGTACGAGACAGTTAATGAAGTCTACAAGCTGGTCATCCCCATCCTGGAAGCACATAGAGATTTCCGGAAACTGACCTCTACTCACGACAAGCTGCAGAAGGCCTTCGACAACATCATCAACAAGGTAGCTGGGGATGAGCCCGGTCCATACGTTCTGTTAGCTGGTGTCAGAGACCCTGCCCTAACGCTGCACCACCATCTCCCTGGCGCTCATCCTTGCTGTAACTCTCCATCAGACAAGGAAGGGCCGGCAATACAGTGTGGCAGATTGGACTGCATTACAACTAGGAAATGTGAGATTTTAAAAACTGAGTTAAATGAAGGCCCCAGAAGTCTCTCCTTGGATTTCTTTTGTCATCATTTCTAGAGTTTATTATGAAATATTAAATCTGCTTAACAGAGGGGCTCTTCGTAATGCCAGCTGTGAGAATAAATTGTTTGCCGCCCAATAACCAGTCCTTTTAGCCGGTGGGTCACCAGTAACCACAGCTAAGGGAAGCTTCTCTTTACTCCTGTGACAGGACCACAAGAGAATGTTTGGAACTTACTTCCGAGTTGGTTTCTACGGATCCAGATTTGGGGATTTGGATGAGCAGGAATTCGTGTACAAAGAACCCGCAATTACAAAGCTCCCCGAGATCTCACATAGACTAGAGGTGAGAAAGTGAGACTGTGTGCGACCTTGTTACAGTCCCCCAAGTAGGGCAATGTGTCATTTTTAAAATATGTTCATTGCTGGCCTCTAAATTTTCTACCTTGCATTTGTTGTATGGGAAAATAGGCAAGTTTGGGAATACCATACTATTGGGACATTTTTCTCTTGAATCCTGTGTGCGTTTTACGGAGTTTAAAGTTTAAATCTTGAATAGTGACTTTTTCAAGACTGTATAAAATTCAGTCAGCATCCACCCTTCCTTATAGCCCCTTCCATACATGGCCAAGATGTACCCACAGGCATTGGGTCTATTGATTTTTGACTTGAAGGTCGTCATCGTGATTTGGAAGCCATCTAACAAAATTACAGACTCACTCCACTCAGATACAGAGCAACTGCAAAGTGGCTGTGGCCAGCTCCCAGCTGCAGCCTGGCAGCTACACTGTGAAATAGAAAACAGTAGTTAAGTTCTACAAAGACAGAGCAAAAAGAAATAGCATAGAGAAAAGCCAAGAAAACCGAAGCAGAAGTTGAGAGGAACAAACGTATGAGCCCTCTCGGTCTGAGAGACCAGGGTCCTGTGAAGAGCTGACACCTAACCCCCGACTCCTCCCTACTTAACGCTGCGAGTTGACTGTGTCCCCTTTTGTGACTGGAAAGCTTAAAAACTCATGTTGCCCAATTGTCTCTTGTACTGTTCAGTCCTGCCAAATAAGGCAAGAAGACTCAACTCTGGGAAGCTGTGGCCTAGTCAGGTTGGGTCACTTGCCCGAAGTCATTCCCTTCACAACAAGGAAAAGTAGCCATTGGCCTAGGTTCTTAATTCCCCAATGTTGTGTCCTCCGCTTAAGATTAGAAGTATGTTTCTTGTCTCCTGCACTCTGGCTTGTCACATTATGGAAAATCTGGCCCCTCCAAAATTTCAGGGTACAAAATGCAAACTGTAAATCATGACCCACCCATGGAGCTGCCTCCAGAAATCTGGTGACGTTGTCTGAATTTGAGAGCGCGCGTCTGTACTGTAGGATGCCTAGGTATTTGAGTGTGCTGAACTTCCTTAGACTTTTATTTATGGTTTAGGAAGTGCTTAGGTTTGCTTCAGAGGGACCATCAATAATCAACAAATCCTGCCTTGTGCTTGTTCCAAAGAACTGCAAGCTTTCAAAATGAACTTTATATGCCCTGGGCCTCTCTTCCCTAGGGATTTTATGGCCAGTGTTTTGGTGCAGAGTTTGTGGAAGTGATAAAGGACTCTACTCCTGTGGATAAAACCAAGTTGGATCCTAACAAGGTATGGAGAAAGTATACTAAAAGTGGTCATCAGACTCTACCGTGACAGTAGAAAATGGCATTCTGGGTCTCGGCTCCCCCAGTCCTTCAAATGTAATTACGAGGGGGGCGGGGTGTGCACACACAAGTATGAGTGGAGTGTATGTATGTGTGTGTGTGTGTGCAGGCTCACTCTTCTATATATGCCCACATGTGCAAGCTGGAATTGAGCACCAAGTGGCTTTCTCTAACATGAACCACCTTATTTTTTCTACCTGGGGTTCCCTGTTTGGCCAGTAAACAGCAGATCTACCGTCCCTACCCCAGCACTGGGGTACACATGAGCAGTGGCTTATATCTGGGTACTGGGGAGCTGAGTGAGGGTCCTCATTTTACCCACCCCTCCCACGTAGACTTTTCTGAGACGGGTTCTTGCTGTTAGTTCAGCCTGGCTACACACCAGCTCTGTTTACATACATCACGTCTCATCATTCCCCCTACAGCCCTGAGGATTAGGTCTGGTTGCTTGTGTTTTATAAGATAAAGCTGAGGCTCGGAAAGGGTGGACCACTTTCCAAGATGATATTAATAACAGAGCGGCTCCCTCAACATGGGATCTGATTCCACCCACGGTCTGCTTCATTACTACGGCTCATTAGTGCATTTCTGTAAAATGTTTAAGCTTTCTACTTAAAGCATGTTTTAAAATTCCAACTTCTGAGCCTGGAGAGATCGTTCAGCAGTTAAGAGAAGAGCACTTACTGCTTTTCCAAAGGACCCAAGTTTGGTTCCCTGCACCCAGGTCAGTCTATAACTCCAGCTGCAGGACATCAACTCCCTCTCTGGCCTCCGGAAATGCATGCATACTTGTGGCAAATACAAATATTGTATGTATGTGAATGTGTGTGTCTGTGCCTGTGCGTGTGTTCGTGTGTGTGTGTGTGTGTGTGTGTGTGTAGGCGTGTACCTATATATTTGAGCATGTGTATGTCTGTGCATGTGTATGTATGCGTGTGTGTGTGTGTGTGTGTGTGTGTGTGTGTGTCTAAAAAATGCAGCAGCTTCTGGCTGGCCATACTTAGTGGCCCCGTTCTTTAAGCTGTGCATTCCTGCTAGCCACCTGCAGGATTGCTATGGTATTAGAAGATGAGGAGGGCCGCAGGCTTTGCTGTTCTCTGTTTCATACCAAGGGTCCATCCCAGGCCGAGATGGTGTGCTGTGCAGTTCTGCTGCTGACAGCTCACTCCGTAGCATATGACTTCACAAGTTCAAGGCTGCCCTTGTTTCAAACATGAGCCTCATCTGGGGCCCTACACCTTTCACATCATCCATGCTTCTAGCCGGCTACAAGTTTAGGAGTTCTTACCACACCCCTGGGTTAGATAATTCTGCAGGATAAGCTCAAGGACTGAAAACAGTACCACAGTTCTGACGGCAGCTGTACAATAATGGATTCATGGAGTGCAAGGTCAGGAGGAAGGCCGAACTCAGCGCCCTCTCCATGTGGGTCCCTGAGTTCTGTCTTCCAGGATTGCAGAAAGATGATCCTGATAGGGAGGGGTTGGCCACATACAAGTTTTTCTACATTTGTCCGGACACTCAATTGAGAGACATTCCCCAGCTGAGGCCAGAGAACAGTCATGATAAGCATTGGACAGAAATATTTGGAGTCCTTGGAAGATAAGTCTGGCTGTGTGCCTAGTAGTTGAACAGCCCAAGAAACCTTCCCAGTATCAGGGCCTTTCCCCTCTTTTAGAATTCCCAGGCTAGGCTGTGAGTTTGGAATGAGAATTGTCACCCAGAATCACACCCAGATTTCATTATTCTAAAGCGTGATTTACACTGTGAGGTCAGTGAGCCGCCCTTCCTCCTCTCTGGGTGGGTGTCCCACCCTGAACCATCGCTCATTTCCATTCTTTACCTTGTGTTTTTAAAGAACTCTTCATTGTTAACAAGCACCCTACCTCCTCCCTCTTTCTCTCCCTCCCCCCCTCTTTCTCTCTTTCTTTTCTCTCTCTCTCTCTCTCTCTCTCTCTCTCTCTCTCTCTCTCGTGTGTGTGTGTGTGTGTGTGTGTGTGTGTGTGTGTGTGTGTGTGTGTGTGCTGATTTGTTGTTTCATGCTTTTTGATACATACATACATACACATAACCAGTACTTGACAGTCAAGGTATAAAACCACCCTGTTCCTCTGAAAGGGTTCTCTAGTCTCTTTTGCCACCACTCCCTAATCTCATTCAGCCCTTAGTGGTCACCAAGCTGAGCTGTAGTCCCTGATCTGTGTAGACTTGCCTTTCTGGAGGTGTGTATGTGGCACATGTAGCCCTTTGAAGCTGGCTGCTTCTTCTCAGCCCACCCCATCCATGACTCACCGAGTTGAAATCGCTCCTTCCTTTCCATGCTAAGTAGTGTTCATTGTGTTGATGTGACACACTTTGCTTAGTGTCTCCACTGGAGGGACACTTGGGCATTTTCTAGTCATTTATTATGAACAAGGTTGCTCTTTCTCAGTGGTTCTCAACCATCCTAACACTGTGACCCTTTAATACAGTTCATGTTGGGTTGACACCAACCATAAAACTACTTCACACCTGTAATATTGCTTCTCTTATGTATCGTGATGTGAAAGGGTGGCTCCACACCCCCAGTGGGGTCATGACCCTCAGGTTGAGAATGGTGGCTCTCAAGCATGGCCCTGCGTGGCTGATTATTACCTCCATTCCTCTTGGTGTTATGTGACTTTCCTGAGGAGTCTGGCTCATATCGAGAGGGCAGCAACAGATCAGAGAAAGGGATTCTCTTTAAGTCTAACTCGGTGAATCGATGAGTTTATTGGTGTTATTGACAGCATGGGTATTCACAATGTCCTGCACCACCATGAGACCCTCTATGTGATTTATGGGCAGATACTCCACCGAAGAATCTCCTCCCCTCAGCAAGTGTTTGCAGTGTAATCTTCAGGGAGAAGAGTGGGGACCAGCAGAGGAAGGGTGGGCGTCAGGCACAGAAAGCACCCCACTGCAGACTACCTGCTTCCTTCATGTGGGTGATCTCGGGTGATCACAGCTGCTCTGCTTCAGGGCAGCAATAGGCACACCAAGCTAAGAAAAGCCTCACACAAGTACCGTGTACATGTGTGGCAGTGGGGCTCGTGTGAGGAGCCTTGGCTTACAGAGCAGCCATGCGCCCTGCATTCCTGGTGCTCATTCGGACATTCCAGCCACTCCATCCTAGCAAACACTTGCTATTATACGGTTCCTCAGTCACATGACCGACCTAGAGAGCAGGCCCTCATTAGGGCAGCTGAATAAAGGAAGATCTGCATCCTTGAGATAGCAGTTGGATGACTTCGCTGTGCTAGAGGGGCCGCAGCCGGACCTGGCTGTTCCCTTAATCCTGTTCCCTTCCACAGCCTCAAGGGCCTTTCTTTGCCTGGGGTGGAGAGGAGAAAGGGCAGATTCTGAACTCCCTCCCGCCCGTGGTATTAGGAATTGGTGGTTTTCTAGACTGGAAGGGAGTGTCGGGTTCTGTTCCATCGTGCCTTTCCAAGGCACCATGCGTCTCTTTGGCTGACTGGCTTACCTCTTCCCATCTCCTCACCTCTTCCTCCCCCGCAGGCCTACATTCAGATCACTTTTGTGGAGCCTTACTTTGATGAATATGAGATGAAAGACAGGGTGACCTACTTCGAGAAGAATTTCAACCTTCGGAGGTTCATGTACACCACCCCCTTCACCCTGGAGGGGAGGCCCCGGGGCGAACTTCACGAGCAGTACCGCAGGAACACCGTGCTCACCACCATGCACGCCTTCCCCTACATCAAGACCAGGATCCGAGTCAGCCAGAAAGAGGAGGTAATGCACTCCGCCCGAGAGAAGTGGCCACTTCTGGGAAGAGGGGGCCTGCATGGATCCCCAGACCCACACACCAGTTCTCAATGAAGTCATGAGACTGAAGGGATACCCGAAGGAAAAAAAGAAAAGAAAGGAGGGGGAAAGAAGGGCTGGACTCAGTGTCCTGTGCCTTTAGTCCCAGCACTGAGGATTCAGGGGCAGGTGGATGGCTGCGAATTCAAGGCCAGCCGGGGCTACACAGTAAGATGCTAGCAACAAACATGTGGCAGCCCTGGGAGTCCATGCTCATGATCCCAGTACTCCAGAGGCCGAGAGGCAGGAGCGTCTTGAGTTTGAGAGCATCTTGGGTGGCATAGCAAGTCTAAGGCAACCCAAACTATTTAGGGAGATCTTGTCTGAATAAACCAGGGCTGGAGATGTAGCTCAGCGGTAGGGCTGTCGTCTGGCCTGTGCAAAGATATCCTTAAAATATTCTCTCGAGGCTATTCTCTCTCTCTCTCATAGGGCCAAGGGATCTCACTCAGTGAGTTACACCTTTCAAAGCTTAAATATTTAGCTCTTTAAAGTTATTTATATAGCATAGTTTACACATGTAATCACAGTGTTTCCGTTTTAATTATAAACCTATATAAGAGGTCTATATATAGTTTTCCCTTCATATTATTATGTTTTATATCCATAGAATCAACCAACCTTGAATTGGCATATTGAAGGAAATTTTTACATATATACTGAATTTGTATGAATTTTTTTCCTCTTAAAAAATAAAAACTTCACATACATGTAAGCTCTTCTGAGCAGATAGAGAGGAACCTGTTACTCAGCATGGTGACACACACCCTAACCCCAGAATTTAAGAGGCAGGTAGATTCTCTGAGTTCAAGCTCATCCTGGTCTACAGAGCTCCAGCACATCCAAGGGCTCCACAGAGAAACCCTGTCTCAAACAAACAAACAAACAAACAAACAAACAAACAAGAAGAATATAGTAAAGCTGTTGTCTGCAGTCTTTGCAGCCCATTGGGTGCAAAGGATTTGCCGTTACACCCTAGAGTGTTTCCCACGGCTGTGACCAAATGCTTGGTCGAAACAACTTAGGGACAGATTCTTTGTAGCTCAGTTTTCAAAGTCTAATCCATTATGGTGAAGAAGGCAGAGCAGAGCAGAGCTGTTTAGTGCACACCATACTAACCAGGAAGCAGATAATAAGGCTTACAGGAAGGGACCAAGGGAAGTACAGCCCCAAGGGCTTATGCTTCTATGGATCTGTACCACTGAGCTGGGCCCATCTTCTACACTTCATGAGAGATTTTCCACTGGTTATGTTAAGGGTTTCTGTTGGAAACTTCATATTCAAACATCTGCACATCCTCAGATTTCAGTACAGTTGGAGAGAAAAGTTCCTAGAACCATCTTTCCAGGGAGAGATGAATGCCTGTATTTTAATTTTATATTTTATACAGTGTTTTTCTCTAGTATTAGGTACCGGATTCAGAGCCTGACGCTTACCACAATCCTTCACCTATGGCCTGTAGGTGTTTCGGGCACTGTTGTATTGTAAATTACTGGAGAGGGAATCAAACAGGCAGCCCCCTGACCTGGTGCTGTGTGGGAAGAGCACAGTTGCAGTCAGTACATCAGCCTGCTCCTGGCCCCAGGTTCTTCCTGTGGCTCTGCAGGAGGCACATGGCTCCAACCTCTTAATAAAAATGTTGGCAAGAAAGGCCTTATGTACTTTGGAAGACTTTAACCCATTTTAATAGAGTCTATCAAGAAGATCTCTCAAACCTCAGAATTATGCATAGCACCAACCTTCCATTTTTGCCTTAAAATCCCTGTGGGTTAACTTATATGCCACCTCTTTATCCTGGACTTCAGCCTTCTCTAATCTGACTTGACTCATTCCAGACTCCGAACTTTTCTTGTATAAACCACACCCAGTTCTCAGTCCGCTCTCTGTGATGCAGAATGAGGCCTTCAAAATGAGCGGATGGCTTCTGCATCTTGATGAGCCTAGCCCAAAACTTCTTTTACAGTTGTCTTGTGCATACCTAATATGACAGGAATTTTTATAGCAACTCACTCTCATGACATCTCGCCCAAGCATCCAGCTTGATCTTCACGGTAACAGCTCTCTTTCCATACCCTTACTTCATCAGTTTATCCGTTGTTCATTAAACCAACAACTAGAACAGGCCTAATCAAGTCAGTGAGCATGTAGAGGACTTGCAACCATCCACTCCATGGGGCAGGAGCTGCATGGGCTGAACTGGCTGGAGAGCAGCCATCTAGACCGCTGTTGAGTGATGTAGCTTCCTAAGGGAGGAGGAGACACAGAGGGTAGAGGAGCCTGCCCTGGAGACTGTCGATAGAAGGGTGTTGGGAAGGCATCTAGTGTAATGCTTACTGTTTCAGACTTTTAAACACTAAGATATTCTAGGCACAATACAGAGATACATTGTTTATGAAAGTGTCCTTATAGCTATATGCAATGCCCTAGAACTACTTCCTGTTTTTCATTGTGCCAGCTATGTAACCAAGTGGCCCAGACTGGATAGCATAAATAACAGAAATGTATTGTCTTGGCAGTTCTAGAGGCTGGGAAGCTCAAGTTCAGGGAATTGGCAGGTTAGTTCCTGGTGAGGACTGATGGAGAATCTGTCCCAGGCCGCCTCTGGCCTCGTCAGAGGACATCTTCTCCTAGTGTCTGTTCATCTCATCTGTGCTATATACACCCTCATTTGTGCTATATACGCCCTCATTTCCTCATCTCTTAAAGACACCAATTATGTAAATTAGGTCTGCCCTAATAAACCCAGATTAACTTGACTACCTATATATAAGGTTACCTTCTGAGCTCCTGGAGCTTAGGGCTTTAAATGTGAAGGAGTTTGGGGTGTGGAGGGGACAGGATTTGACCCATCACATTCAGGAAGGACCCAACCCCAAACCAGAATTTAGAACCCTCTTGTCAAGGTGTCACCACCACAGTGAGCTGGAAAGGGCACAAAAGATGTGAAAGCTTACATGATGATGGGAAAGAAAATCATGGCCACCATACTTTCCCCTTGTAATCTGAGTAACTTGTTCAATGCTAGGAAAAACCAACAAACAAAAACAAAAAAACAACCTAGTCATGTAGAAAGAAGTTGGGCTTTGAATATAGGCATAACTGTGATGAAATTCTTACCTTAGTACTTAATACAATTTGTGTTACGTAGTCTTATAAATTCCTCTTTTATAGTAAAGTAAGAAGGCCAGGCAGTCATTTAAAAGAGAAACTCATGTACAGATGCAGAACATGTAGGTACTCAAGAAACATGAAGGCCATCTCTGTGTGACCTATTCAGATTATTCCAAAGTACCCTGAAAGTCATTCCTTAGCTGCTGCTTCAAATCCAGGTGGCCTCCCTGTCAGAGCTCCAGGTTCACCAGGGACCGTAAGGGAGCCATGGCCTCACTCCAGGGTTGCCAGGGACCATAAGGGAGTCATGGTCTCACTCCGAGGTTGCCAGGGACTGTAAGGGAGCCATGGCCTCACTCCACGGTTGCCTTTTGTTCAGTTCGTGTTGACTCCGATTGAGGTTGCCATTGAAGATATGAAGAAGAAGACCCTGCAGTTAGCCGTGGCCACTCACCAGGAGCCCCCTGATGCGAAGATGCTGCAGATGGTACTGCAGGGCTCTGTAGGTGCCACTGTAAATCAGGTAAGCTGAGCTCACTAATGGCAGCTTGGTTAGGGCTTGCTTTTTTGTTCATGTGGTCTATACTCTTCTTAGGAGGTGATGAGGAATCAGCCCGCATGCAGTCTTCCTTTAAAAAAAAAAAATTCTAGAAAGGAGTAGACTCCATTTAAGGAATACCATTGTCTCAGAGTCTCCAATTTGGAACCAGACCTGGCAGTATAACCCAGGACTAGAGTCCTGTTGCAGAGAGTTGACTTGTGTCCAGGATAGGTAGCTATATGCAGAGCTTTGGACTAATTCTAAGAGTGTGTATGTGGAGATAAAAAAAGGCAGGCCCAGACCATCTATCTCCTCGGTTAGATACCAGGTATTCCCAACATAGCACGTACCTTGCCAACAGGATTGATCTGTGACTGGCTTCTCAGGACACTTTGACAAGATTAGTGTTTTCATTCCTGTTATAACCATCACACATGAGTTCAGCATGGAACTAAGCCTGCCTCTGATGGAGAGACTTACAAGCCCAGTCAGCACTTTCTGTCTAGTGGGTCCCTTGATGTTGGCTCGTCACACCACCACACCCAAAGACCCACTAACCATTGTCCTTCCCAGCCAACGCCTTCTCCATCTGAGGATCCCCTGCAGAAATTCTAAGTCTGTTCAACTTAGGGGGGATCAAAGGTAGCAAACAGGAGAGAGAGCATTATACGTCCAAGGTTAGGAAAACATTAGTAGGACGCTTTTGCTTTTGTGAGTCCCCATCCAATGCAGACAACAGAAGCTGTTCACTATCAGAACCATAGGCCACAGATGGCCTGTGAATTCTCTGGCTCAAACCTGGGTTTACATAAAATGACTCATCCACTGGGACCACCAGATAAGCAGATGTGCTCGGACAGATAGAGGTAGCCCTTGCTTTAGAGGAGCTGCTCACAGTCGTAGCCTTTGCTGCCATCACATTCATTACCTTGTGGTATGAAGGGAACGCTGTAGGGTTAGCATTGGATTGAGAAGATGCCCTTAGACCACTCCTTATTCTCCTGAAGCTCTGGGTCCTCCTCAGAAATCCATTTCCTGAGAAATTCAAGACCTCCCTAGGCTTTTTGTTTGAGTGAAACACGCTACAGCATTAACTGTTCAGAAGTAAGGAGCCCTCCCCACATTCTCTCTCTCCTAAGTCATTTAATTTTCATTCCAACCCCATCTCATGTTTCGCTTTCTCCATCAGGGACCACTGGAGGTGGCCCAAGTGTTCTTGGCTGAAATTCCAGCTGACCCAAAGCTCTACCGACATCACAACAAGCTGAGGTTATGCTTCAAGGAGTTCATAATGCGGTAAGAAGGGAGATGGTAGACACTGGAGCATGCTAATGTGGGGGCACCACTCAGTACTAGAGTGTTTGCCCAACACGCATGAGGCCCTGGGTGCCGTCCTCACTGCTACAAAAACAAATAGAAACGTATCCCAGGTACTACACAGGGCTACTGGCTCATCAACTCTGGTTTAAGAACCCCTCTAGATGCTTGTGATGCGCGCGCGCGCACACACACACACACACACACACACACACACACACAATCTTAAGGTCCAGGGCAGTAGAGCAACGGTGCTTGTGCTACCACTGAGAAACTAACATTTCTTTTTTTTTTTTTTTTTTTTTTTTTTTTTTTTTNCTCTGGTTTTATGTGGAGGTCCTTCAACCACTTAGACTTGACCTTAGTACAAGGAGATAAGAATGGATCAATTCCCAGTCTTCTACATGATAGCTGCCAGTTGTGCCAGCACCATTTGTTGAAAAGGCTGTCTTTTTTCCACTGGATAGTTTTAGCTCCCTTGTCAAAGATCAGGTGAGCATAGGTGTGTGGATTCATGGCTGCTGTGGCACTGGGCCTCACAGTCCTGTCGTAAGACAGATATCATCATCTTCACCTTACACACGAGGCATGGGAGGTTTGGGGATGGGAGATGACTTTACTGATGGCCACACAGCCAGTTGGCAGCAGGGCTGAGTTGCAGCAAGTCTTCTGGCTCTTGGCCATCCCTGCTTCTGTCTGGGCTGGTAGTCACTGACACACTTAAGTCAAAGCTATTTGCATTTATAGTATGTAGTGTTGCAAATCGTCCAGTGATTTCCTTAAGAAGCCTAAAACTAGGAAAAGTTCTAAAACTAGGCTTTTGCAAAGATAACATATTCCCAGGCAAGGCCAGCCTCATCTGTCCTACTGACTTCTTCTGTGCAACTGGTCTTAAGGGCAGCTGCTTCAGCCTAGATAGAAAATGGCTCTGTAGGCAGAGCCTTGTGATTCCTGCAACACAGATAGTTACCTCAGGTCTCCAGTGGCTCTGAAAGAAAAAAAAATGATGAGATGGGGTATGATACCACTTCACTTATAAGAGAGAAAAATGTCAGAAGTGTATGTAACAATTGCCTTTACTTCCAGAACCTTGGTGCAGCGACCGAGGACAGGAATAGTATTGCAGGGTGGGCAGGGAGAAAGGAAGCTAAAAGTTAGTTTGCCCAGTTTAGTGGCAGCCCGCTAGAGGGCTGCTGTCGGGTGAAATTAGAGGTAGTGTCTCATCACAAGCTTTGCTGTGTGAGAGCACTTCTTCCTGCAGTGAAGCACAGGTATTTGGAAATGGGTATATACAATAGATAGATGGCATCTAGTAAGGTTGTAAATGGGTATATACAACAGATGGCATCTAACAGATAGATGGCATCTAGAAATGTTGGTATACTTGGTTTTCTTTTTGATAGCAATTCTGCTACAAGGTACATCATTTTCTTTACTACATAGTACTTTATTGGCTTTTGCGCTCTCTCTCTCTTCTTCTTCTTCTTCTCCTCCTCCTCCTTCTTCTTTCTTCTTCTTTCTTCTTCTTTCTTCTTCTTCTTTCTTCTTCTTCTTCTTTCTTCTTCTTTCTTCTTCTTCTCCTCCCTCCCTCCCTCCCTCCCTTACTCCCTCCTTTCTGAGACAGTGTCCCACTATGTACCTCTGACTAGCCCGGGTAGTAGGTCTGGGCATTCCTGTGACCATGGTGACAGGATGAAGCATCATACTCCTCAGTAGCAGCACAGTGCAGCATGTACTGAGAACTCTAAGAACATTCCAGATAGAGGAAGCCACAGATCAGAAAGGCCAGGTCCATTGTGAGCTAGGATAGGCTTTATGGGAGAATATCGCCTACTGTTTGTCTCGAATATCCATTTGTCTCGAAGATTCAGGTGGAAGAAGAAAGATGGTGGTGAGCAGGAGCCATGCCTGTCAGGAGGATGGCGTGGGTGGCTGTAAGACTCAATCAGGAATGCTGATTCTGCTGCCTCACGGAAGTCCATGCCAGCTGGAGAGCAGGCCAGGCTGGGAAGGATCAGAGCCACATTAGCTCTGGGTAGAATATCACAGAATAGGAAGTCTGCTGAGAGAAGGGACACTTTGGGGGTTCACACCAACTCCCTCTGCTCAATCCCAACAGTGGACCCTCACCAAGACTCCACGTAGATGAAGTGCCCTAGCCCATCCCTACTGGGCATGCTCTAGGTCTCTGGAAGCTACAGTCAGAGAACAATGGCAGGTGGTTATCTCTCTTCCTAAGAGGATCCTTTAAGAGTTACTGTCTTAGTCAGGGTTTCTATTTCTGCACAAACATCATGACCAAGAAGCAAATTGGGGAGAAAAGGGTTTATTCAACTTACATTTCCACATTGTTGTTTATCATCAAAGGAAGTCAGGACAGGAAGTCACACAGGGCAGGAACTTGGAGGCAGGAGCTGATGCAGAGGCCAATGGAGGGGTGCTGCTTACTGGCTTGCTTCCCCTGGTTTACTCAGCTTGCTTTCTTTTACAATCCAGAACTACCAGCCCAGGGATAGCACCGCCCACAATGGGCCTTCCCACCCTTGATCACTAATTGAGAAAGTGCCTTACAGCTGTATCTCATGGAGGCATTTCCCCAAGGGAGGCTCCTTTCTCTATGATAGCTCCAGCTTGTGTCAAGTTGACACAAAACCAGCCAGTATAGATATATTCAAAGTCAAAGTCTTTAAAAAATGCTATTCTCAGCAGGAGGCAGGAGATTTACAGTGAGTTTGAGGTCAGCTCTGATAGACATAGTGTGCTCCAGACCAGCCTAGGAAACAGCAAAACTCTAGTAGCAATCAATGCTCTGGGGAAACCAGATGGCACCTATCAAATCAAACACAGGCTGTGGTTCATTACGTATGGAGTAGTGCTCAAGACTCTAGCGTTTGTTTGGTTGGGTTGGGTTGGGTTGGGGTTTTTTGTTTGTTTGGGGGTTTTGTTTAGTTTTTAAGGCAGGGTTTCACTTTGTAGACCCAGGTTGGCCTCTCCCTTGCAATCCCCCTGTCTCAACATTCTGAGTGCTAGAATTAAAAGTGTCAGCTACCATGACTGGATCCAGGTTCTGCAGTACTGATGTGATGAGTCCTTATGGCCCTGGGCCAAGTCTGTAGTGGCTTCTGCCTCAGGACAGTGGCTTCTGACTCAGCTGTAGCTGCTCAGACTCAGCCGGAAAGCCCGGCAGCCTGGCATGCAGATGTCAGCACTCCTAGCCTCTTGGCACTCTTCCGATGGCCGCCAAGTGAGAACAAAGCCTTCTCTCCCTTTTCCTAAGAGGAAATGCCTGAAAGGTTCATAAATGCAGATGGACACAAAAGTCTCCTCCCTCCTCTCCTGGACTCACTAGACCATCAGAGGCACTGCAGTCGGATCTGTATTTTCCCCGCACTAATCTGATTATTCTCACTCCTGCAGAGACTTGGGACTTGGGAAATAGCTCAGTCATTGTGCAAGCATGAAGACTTGAGTTCAAATCCCTGCTACCTACATAAAAACCTTAATGTCGCTGTGCACGCATTGGTGGGGCAATGGCTGGGGGTTGCTGGTCACCAGCCTAGATCCAGGGTCAGTCGAGAGACCCTGCCTCAAGAAAAATCGTGATGTCTTCACCTGGCTTCTCTACACATGTGCATACATACCACACATGCAAATACAATTAACAAATTATAAGTATTAAGTGATTGGGGGAGGGGGCTGGAAAGATGGTTCCACAGTTAAATGTGTGTACTGTTCTTTTTCAAGGAACCTGAGTTTGGCTCCCGGCACCTGTATTAGGTAGCTCACAACTGCCTGTCACTCTAAGCACACACTTTCTTAGGGAGCACAGCCACCCACACAGGGAGCAATTCCTGCCGAAGATGAGCTTGTGAGAGAAATGACAGGCCAAACTTACAGATTCAAAAAAACAAGGAAAGTGCAGAGTTAGAAAGAGAGAGAAGCCATAAGCCAGATGTGACATGTGCCTTTATCCTAGCACTTGGGAGGCAGAGGCAGGCAAAGCCAGCTCCAGAGAGATCCAACACCTCTGGCCTCTTCAGGCACTTGCAGTCATGTGTATACATAAGCAAGCACACTTGTGCACACACACACACACACACAATTAAAAATAGATGATTCTAAAAGGTTAAGTAAAATAAAATAAAAAGTAATTTTTAGAAGGATTAAGTGACTTAAATTTTACTTTTTGTATTTGTATTAGAGACAGCCATATTGCAGGCACTTTTACAGGAATGTGTGGCCACTGCCCCAGCAGTATATATGCTGGCTCAGAGGCAGACAGTAATGTGTGACGGTGGTGGTTTTCAAGAGGGTTTGGGTCTGTGTGCATGGTGTCTGTGGAAACAGATCTTGATACTTTCAGGGGAGACAGTGTTAGATAACAGATGCTTCTTGGAATCAGGTTAACAATGGATGACCCCTGTGACCTTGGGTCTCCTNTGTTTCTCTCACAAACTCATCTTAGGCAGGAATCGCCCTCCTGTGGGTGGCCATGTACCCTAACAAAGTGAGGGAGGCAACTTTCTATCGGTTCCTGATGCCTAACGACTTAAATAACCAGGGATGATTCTTAGTTTAATGCCTTGTGTGGTACAAGCTTCAGATTGCAATCCTGCAAAATAACTTTCTCATTAAAGTCACTGTGCTCATAGCAAGTTTGTATTCTACCTCTCTGGGCAGCATTTTTCTTAGCCCATTTGCCCAAGTAAGCTAGCTTTCTTCAAGGCTCTAAGCTGAATGCCCAGGGTTTAGGCAGAACCCCACAGTTCTGACTCTCAACCAGAGCCTAACAGTCTGCTTCTTGAAAGCTCTATGGGGGAATCTGATAAGCCATCGGGGTTGAAAACACTCTTAGTGGGGCTGTAGTGATAGCTCAGTGAGTAAGTATACTTGCTGCACAGACATAAGGACCTGAGTTCAGATCCCAGCACTCCTGTAACAAGCAGGGCATAGTCCCATACCTTCCCGTAATCCCAGCAAGGAGGATAAGGGGAGACTGAAAGACTGGTATCTCTAAGGTTTGCTGGACTACCACACCAAAAGTCATAAGCCCCAGGCTCAGCAAGAGACCTTGCTCAGAGATAAGGCAGATGTGATAGAGGGGACTACCTCATGTCCTCCTTTAATCTGTGAGCACTAGCTAGTGCAGGCATATGCATATCATACATGTTCACACACACATGCACATACATTTATATATATATATTAGAGGTTGTGGTTCTAAATTTTACACTGTGGTGACCAAAAACACCTGCCAGGAGTACAGGATTATTTGGCTCACGGTTTCTGGGGTTTCAGTCTGTGATCAAGCGGATCCTTTACTTCGGCCTGCGAGAAGGCAGAGCAGCATGGTTGGAAGCTTGCTTTCCAGGAAACTGTTCATCTCACGGTGGCCAGCATGTAAAAGAAAAGGGATGATGAGGCTGCAGACAAGATATACTCCCAAGGTCATCTCAAGGACTCCTTCCCATCACTGAGGTGTTTTTTTCCCAATTGCCCATCAGACTAGGACCCTATCAGAGGACTAGTCTGTGGGTGAGTTCCAGAGCCCCATGACGCAATCACTTCCCCAGCGCCCATCAGCTGGCAGCCAGTGCTTCACCAGCCCTGTGCCTTACGGAAACATTTAGACAAGAAGCAGACTTACTGTGACTGTTCTCCGAGTCACTAAAGCACAAACACTGAGGACCTGCAACCTCCTCTCTCCCCCTCAGATGTGGAGAGGCTGTGGAGAAGAACAGGCGGCTCATCACCGCAGAGCAGCGGGAGTACCAGCAGGAACTGAAGAAGAACTACAGCAAGCTGAGAGACAGCCTCAGGCCCATGATTGAGCGCAAAATCCCAGAGCTCTACAAGCCCATATTCAGAGTTGACAGTCAGAAGAGGTAAGGAGGGGGCCAGTGTAGCTTCTTCCTGGGCATCAGAGATCATGCGGGCACCACAAATCCAGCTTGTTCAGCTGCTCATGTACAAAGCAGACAGCCCAGGGTAGACTGGGGCTGGAGTCCGGCCTCCAGCCAGTCTGTGGTTTGCATTCAGTCCAAACCTTCCCCTGAACTCTCCAAGCCCCTTTTTGTTGGCCTCGTGCCAGCAAATTCCCAAGTCCATCCAATGTAGCTGGTGTGTGTGTAGATGTGTAGGGGGGTAAGGGGTGGGCGTGAACAACAGGAATGGGTCTCAGGTCTTCTTTTATTTACTAAGTTCCCCAGGACCAATAGCTTTCTGGTTCATAATTTTCTCCCAACCGTCTCTTTAAAACAACCATCTCTTTAAAAGGCTAATCAATCCTTCTGTGTTCTCTCTCTCTCTCTCTCTCCCCTTAATTTCAGGGACTCTTTCCACAGATCTAGTTTCAGGAAATGTGAAACCCAGTTGTCACAGGGCAGCTGAAAAAAGCCACCTTTGGCGGTGATGACTGGGGCCCCACTACCTGGAAGGACTCGCTGGTACGTCGACAGCAGCCACCCAAGACTGACTCCACAGTCCCTGCCCAGCCAGTGCTCTGGAAACTTGAGGTCTATGACCACAGAATGAAACCCAAGTGTATTGTGGACCATCTTGGCCATGTCAGGGGTTGGGGTGGGGTGAGTAAATGGGGGGGAATGATTGTATTTATTAAAGTATTTTTCACAGTGCTGTAGAAGGAAGGCCTAAGCTGTTTCTGCCGAGTGGCTGGTCACAGGCCGCCCAGAAAGTGACTTCTTCTGACCTATGTTTGAATTCCTAAGACAAACTCAAATTGTGGACAGAAGAGTGGGACCCTGTCCAGCAGCCTATTCCAAGTGAATTTCACTCATCCCTTTGGTGAGAAGAAAAGATAAACTCCAGAAGAGTGAACCATTTCCCAGTACATCTGTGAGAGGAAGTCTTACAGGAAGCCTCTGGTGCCTGCTGGGAATCTGGGAATAGACGGATCACTCCACAGCCTGCTTTCCACCTCTCCTGAGCTGCCGGACTGTGTGCCGTCTAGTGATTGCTGCATGTTGCTTCTGTTAAGCTGAGTGAGCCCACCTCTACCCAGGGGGCAGTTGTACGAGACAGACACGGCACTGACAGCACATGGCCCAGAGCGGGAGCAGTTCTCCTAGGACATCTTGCCGGTTCCCTATACACTTGCTCTTACTGCCTTCTTTTTTCTCCGGGATGAGGTCATTTTTATAGAAGACTTTCATTTCAGAACCTTGTGTCCTCTGTGTGATACAGAATATATGCTTCTGGTCCTTTTTACGGTAAACTTGAGGAAAGAGAGAAAGCAAGCTATGGTTTGAGAATTAAATTATATATTTTCATACAACTCATGACCTTAGGTAATACTAAAGCCAGAAGATGAATGATAAGCAAGTGGGGTGGCGATGCACCCCTTTAGTCCCAGTACCCCCAAAGACAGAGACAAGTGGATCTCTGAGTTTAAGGCCAGCCTGGTCTACAGAGCGAGTTCCAGGACAGCCCAGATTACACAATGAGACTGTGTCTCATAAATAAATAAATAAATAAATAAATAAATAAATAAATAAATAAATGAAATAACAAAATGTTTCCATGTGCCACTGCTGACTGTGACCCTGACAATTCAAAGTGTTGTAAAGCTTCAGAGACCCTGGTAGGGATGGCCTTAGTCAAGCAGTGTCCTCCAGAGTAGCCCCAGTGCAATGTCTAATCCTGCTGGTCGGGATAGCGTTCTCAGTTGTCGATTCTGAAATGTTCACACATATACCATTGGGCATGAATGACCTTATTCTGATGGAAGATGTTGGGGGTGGGGAATGGCTTGCTGGCTGCGCTTATTTAAACTAGCATAAAGAAAGACCTTGATTGGCCCTTGATCTGAGTATGTATTCTAAGCAAATGGAGTTAGGAGTGAGGTATTTTAAACATTCCTTGGCATGGCACAAATAAGATGTCTTCTGAAAACAAGATTCCTGACCATACATGAAAGCCCTTTGGTTTGGGGCAAGCCCTAGAGTAGCCGCTCTCAATCTTTCTAATGCTGTGACCCCTTTAACACAGTTCTTCATGTTGTGGTGACCCCCAACCATTTTCTCGATACTTCATAGCTGTAATTTTGCTACTGTAATGAATTTNAAATATCTGATATGCAGGATATCTGATACATGACCCCTATGACCCCTAAAGGGGTCTCTACCCACAGGTTGAAAACCACTGCCCCAAAGGAAACCTCAGACAGAATCCCCTGAAATGTTTCATTCTCCCTCCTTCAGGTGACACACGTCATCACACCTAAGGACATAACTGTGAACACCTGTACGTACCTGACTGGGATTAGTAACCTGCTCCCAAGCTGGGCACTCTGGCTGACCTGAGCGGTCTTGGGGTTTTGCATGTGGTATGTTCAAGAGCTTGGCCACCGGAGCTCTCACCTGAGCATCCTCTTGGCTCTTTCATAGCTCTGGAAAGCTGAGGCTGCTTGCGGCGGGTGGCCTTAGTTTTTCTCTGTCTGGTCCTTTCCCTAGGGAACTTGACCATTTTTATAGAGTTGATTTCCTTCAGGAACATGTGCACTGAAAGGCAAAAACAGGAATATCTTTTATGATGAAGTCACATGCCCCCCAGCTCCTCCATATTCTCATCTCTAAAAGCAAATCAAGTTCAGCTGACATCCAAGGAGAAAGCAGCTCATCTCTACCTCCTCAGTGGGGCGTGACAAAGGGTTTTTAAACACCGGCTTTCAAGTGTGTGTGTAAGATGAGCACAGGTTCACGTGAGTCCGGTGAACATCAGGTTCCCCTGCAGCTGGATTTCCAGGAGGTTGAGAGTTACCGTATGAGCACTGTGAAGCAACCCCAGGTCCTCTGCAGGAGCAGCACACGTACTTAACCTCTGAGCAATCCCACGAACCCCACGTCAAATAATTTAATTTTTTTTAATGTAAAAAAAAAAATTCTAAACCTATTTTAAAATCACAACGGTACACATATTTGTCATCTGCCTGGGAAAAAAGTAAAGCTACTTGCTGCTCGAGACGGCTAGTCCCTCCCAGAATACAAAGGTGACCAACACCAAGGAATATCTTCAACCTTGTATTAGGAGTCAAGGGGCGGACACTGCAGAATACCTCGTGGACTCCTGGGCTACGGATATATCCGCCTTGGTAATCTTTATTAAGGAACAGAAGATTTCAAATAGATATTTTCAAAAAAATTGTTTTAGAGGCTGGGCAGAGTCTAGCGTTCCTTTCATCCTGGCACTTAGGAGGCAGATACAGGTGGATCTCTGTGAGTTCTAAGCCAACCAGAGCCAGGTAGTCGGACCCTGTCTCAAACAACAAGAGTGGGTATTAGAATTTATTGGCTCGCTCCATACGCTGGTTCAGTAGTAGAACTGATTCAGACTCGGGTTTGTTCGGAATCCACAGCACATCCTGGGGTCGTTGTTCATAGTTTCCAACTATGGTCCCTAAATTGTATGGGTTTGCCAACAGTGGTCCCTAAAAGTTTCAGCAATGATGAAACTTGTAGTCTCACAACCTCAAGTCACCAAACCCTGCAAAGAGGAAAACCCCTCGCTCCCAGAATTCTCAGTGCGATTATTCTTGAGTTCACACTAACTGAAATAGCTTCTCTTGGAGCTAGAAGGGGGTGGGGGTGGGGTTAATACCATCACAGAACACAGATATCCCCAAGGAAACCAGTAGTCATCAGGGAGCTAGGGGGGTGAGCAGTTAAGTCAGAGGACCCACTATCCGGGCATTCTCATGGGATTCATATATATAGCTCTATAACCACTAGCCTGGCAAGACGGGCCCTAGGAGAAGTCATACAGTATTGACAAATAAAGATTAGGGGTCCCTGTCCTGAAAATGAGTGGGGACTGGAAAAGATGGGGAGGGGTTGCTACATCAGAAACTCATCTATTGCAGTGAGTTGCCATTAAAAGAAAATTATGCAAACCATCACAAATCAGAACCAGAGAACTAGAGGTGAGCCCGGAGTGGGAGAAAAGCAGCCAACAGGGAAACAGGATAAAAGAAAGGTATAAGGAGAATACAGCAACGTCAAAACCACAGTACTTGCATAGCACTGGATCCCTAAGCGTCTGAAGCATTCTGATTGGTCAACAAATGTTTGAGGAGACTGGAATAACGGATAAGATGGCTCACGAGGCTGATTGCTGCCAGACTTCATTTGTGTAGCTTTGGAATAAAGAGGAGGGCCTAAGAGAGGAGAAGCAATAGCCATCTGTTGGCCCCAGAAGAGCTTCCCATCTACCAGCCTACCCCATGCCTCCCCATGCAAGAGAATTAAGATTTCCTTTCCTGCCGGGCAGTGGTGGCGTATACCTTTAATCCCAGCACTGGGGGGGAGGCAGAGGCAGATGATCTCTTAAGTTTGAGGCCAGTTTGGTCTACAGAGTGAGTTTCAAGACAGCCAGAGCTACACTGAGAGCCTTGAAGAAAAGAAAGAGAAAATTGTTTTTTTCCTTTCTTACTGTTTTCTCTGAACTACCCCATATCCTATCTTTAATCATTTTAAACCCAGCCTCTCAGAGCCTGGTTTAAAAGCAAAATATTGGATAGTTATAAATCCTTGGTTCTGAAGGACTTTAGAAGAGGAGTGCAGCCTGCTCTTGGTTGAAAACCACATGCAAGTAGCTGCCATTTCCTGTCCCAGGTCCTCTGTGCTTCATTGTAGGCTTTGGCAGTGTCACTCTCTGGCACATTGCTGATCCCACCCCAGTTCCTACTTGGAGGAGTAATTTTTATTTTATTTATTTATTTATTTATTTATTTATTGGGGGGAGGGGAGTTTCGTATTTCGTGAGCCAGGCGTGGTGGTGCACACCTTTAATCCCAGCACTTGGGAGGCAGAGGCAGGCGGATTTATGAGTTCGAGGCCAGCCTGGTCTACAAAGTGAGTTCTAGGACAGCCAGGGCTATACAGAGAAACCCTGTCTCGAAAAACCAAACCAAACCAAAACAAAACCAAAAACATATTTCTTGTGAGTGAGTGTTTTGCCTGCGTGTATGCACCCTGTGTGCGCCTGGTACCTGCAGAGGTCAAGAGAGGACATTAGATCTCCAGTCATGTATAGCTGCGGGCCCCGTGGTTTCTAGGAACTGAACTCACGTCCTGTGCAAGAGAAAAAGTACACTTAACCTAACCGGAGCAATCTCTCCAGTCCTGGAGGAGGACATGAGTGACCTTAGCCTAAGAGCTAAATGGTTGTCACCTTTTAACTGCGTTCCCCTTGGAAACACTCTGGCAGCCAAAGTAGGGGGTGGCAGGTTTCAAATGTTACAACCTTGAAAGCTGCAAAGGAAAACCCAGCTACCTCACCTCTGCAGCTTTCTGCAGAGATGACATCGCAGATAACAAACTGTCCCTTTACCCAACAAACTTCGGGTTATTCGTGAGACCTTACAATATCTGCGTGCGCATGGATGGAAGTCTTTAGACTAAGGAGCAGAAGGCCTTGTTCCCTATTCTTCCGCTCAGTAGTCCTGCAAAGCTGACCAACTTGTTTAGGGATCTGAGCGTTGGAAATTTTTCACCATGAAAGAGGAACCCTCCTTCCAACCTGAGGAAATCCAATGAGATAATGAATGCATGAGAACCAGATTTGGAAACTCAAAAGCGCTACCCCCCCAAAAAACGTAAGGTAACTCTACTAAAAACCATCACCTAGAGAAAGTTTAGACACCAACCACACACACAATGCATCCGGTGCCGCTGCTAACCTTGATCAAGGCCAAAGGTGCGGGCAGGACAGAGGCCTGACTTGCCAGAAAACAAATGCTTAGCCTGCCCCACTTGCCTTGCCAGCTTTCACAACCTGGCGAAGGCTAACAAGGTCCTCTGGGCAGACGGAAGAAGGAAGGGTAGGCAACTGGAACACAGAGGATGTACTGCATACAGACCTGGAACCTGACCTGACCCCCTTGCAAGCCTCCGCGGGCACTGCCTGCTCCCCGGGAGGTTAATACAGTACTGCATCGGCCCACCCGTATCCATCCCGGCGGGAAGCGCCCCCCTGGGCAATCAAAGCCCACAGACTTCCACTGGAAACAAAGCCACTGGCCGGCAAGGTTCCCAGTTAATAATAGGAACGCAAGAGAGGGCTTGGCAGCCATGACGGATTTGCAATAATTAAAGTAACACTGCTGGTCAGAAGCCTGGCTTTGTCTGCAGCCTTCCCCCGCCCCCCCCCCCCCCCCCAGTCCTCCTGGACTCGGACTTTGCAGTTGGGGCCGTGCATGCGTCTAGACTGAGCATGTAAAGCAAACGGTTTCTAAAGAGGATTGCGTGGAATTCAGCAATTGATAGAAAACTCAATGGCTCTAATCCACCAGGAACTGAGCCGAGGGCTTCATGGCATAAGCAGGTTTAAAAGTTTAGCAACTCAAGTGTTTGCAGGGATCCATCCTAGTGGCCACGTGCAGAGTGGTTTGGGGGAGGTTTGGGAGACAGAAATGCGTTGCAGCCTGTGTCTTTTTTTTTGTTTGTTTTTCGAGACAGGGTTTCTCTGTGTAGTCCTGGCTGTCCTGGAACTCACTTTGTAGACCAGGCTGGCCTCGAACTCAGAAATCCGCCTGGTTCTGCCTCCCAAGTGCTGGGATTAAAGGCATGGATTAAAGGCATGCGCCACCACACCCGGCCCTCCAGTTACTCTTAAAGACACAGGCTGCACGCCGGGCGTGGTGGCTCACGCCTTTAATCCCAGCACTTGGGAGGCAGAACCAGGCGGATTTCTGAGTTCGAGGCCAGCCTGGTCTACAGAGTGAGTTCCAGGACAGCCAGGGCTATACAGAGAAACCCTGTCTCGAAAAACCAAAAAAATATATTAAAAAAAAAAAAAAAAAAAAAAAAAAAAAAAAAAAAAAAAAAAAAAAAAAAAAAAAAAAAAAAAAAAAAGGAGTAACTGGAAATTAGAAAAAGAAAACACCCCCTCCATCTTTCCCCCTCCCCCACCTCATCAGGGAAGCTTTGGGGGTAGGGGTAGAAGTCAATGTAGCAATCAAATTAAAAATCTTGGCAAGTGGGTGCAGTCCTAATATTTCTTCCTGTAGCTCCTCCAAGTGGGCATCCAGACCATTTCCCAGATGTATGCTTGGAATGAAAGAGCGAAAGGAAGTGTGGGGGAGGTGCTAGTGAGGACCCAGAGGAGAACCTCCACCCCAGGGATGCTTGCTTACACCCAGGATCCAGGTGACAGCCAGAGGTCAAAGTCCATCCCACAAGGGAACAAGAGCCCACCATGACCCAAGAGAGGCCCCCGCACCCTGAGTCTACTGTGGAAGGTTGGGGAAGATGTTGGCTGCAGACAGTGAAGAAACCAAGAGGGAAAGAAAGGGGGCGCTGTGCACTGAGGGAAAGAGAGGGAGCCTCCTGAGGCAGACTGAGGGCGTGGAAGAAAGGGGCTGGTCAAGAACATGGGGGAGCCTGTGGTGGTGGTGGTGGTGGTGGTGGTGGTGGTGGTGGTGGTGGTGAGGTGGCAGACACCTTTAATCCCACACTCAAGGCAGAAGCCTGGGACTGAGGGAGAGGCATCGCTGAGTTTGTGACCATCCTGGTCTACAGAGTGAGTTGCAGGACACGGAACTACACAGAGAAACCCTGTCTGAAAAAAACCACAAAAGAGCCCATGGTGTTGAGAGGAGAAGACACGCCGAAGACAGGGTCAAGAGGTAGAGTATCCTTGTGGAAACCTCTCCTCCTGAGGACCCGAATCTGTCATCTTCCTTCTCAGAGAGGAATCAAATCAAGTAAGTGGAACTAAGCCCTTCTTCAGTCAGCTATCCCTTGGCCTTTCAGTGGAGGAATGCTTTCTTCTGACCCTCTGTGATACACTGGTAGTGTGCTAGGACTCTGTCTAAACTCCGCCCCACGGTTACCTGGCAACAGCCAGGTAGGCCTGGCCCACTTTAAGAGGGGCTGCCTGCCCCTTCCTCTCTTACTCTCTTACTCCTGCTTCTCATCTCTTGCCTCTCACCCTCTTGCTCCCCGTTTTCCCCATTCTCTTCCCACCCTTTCTCCACATGCTCATGGCCATGGCCGGCCTCTATTTCTCTACTCGCTCCCTCTCTCTGCCTTTCTCTCTGCCTCTACCACCCTCTTAACTCCCCTTCCCATGCCCTGAATAAACTCTATTCTATACTACACCATCGTGTGTCTGGTCCCTCGGGGGATGGGGGGAGAAGGGATGCCTTGACATGGGCCCGCCGAGGCATCCCCCTTCCCCCATACCTCACCACACCCCCATAGACCATGTTTTTAATAATCCTTTATCTTTTTATAATCACAACAGTAAGCACGTGGGGATACATGTAATCCAGCCAGCAACAACTGGGACCAAGTCCCCAGGCACAAGAAGCAGCATGAATCAATGTCCTGTTCCCCTTAATCTCCAATTCCCACTTTAACCAGAATTAACAAGACACACCCTTATGTGACTTAAAAGAAGCAAGCCTTCTCTCCTAGGGCCACAGTTATATCCCTACAGGTGCAAACATTGTGCTGAGTGTAATTACGGGCACTCAAATGACTGGTAAATAAAGAGGAGCCTTTCCATCACACCATGTGGCCCAATTTTCTCACGGCTGTGTGTAGACAGCCGCCTTACCCACGGTCTTAGAAGAGACAGCTGCTTTTCTGATGGATCAGTTCTCCCTCCCAAAGCCGTGACTGGCTGGCCAGTGTGACCTCCAACTGTAAGATGTGGTCCTGGGTCCTGAGTTTCAACGTCTTTCCACTTTCCTAAGATGTGGATGAAAGGTGGTTACACCACATTTCCAGGTCATTTCTCACCGCCTGCCATAAATCCTCCTGTTTATGAGGTAGCTAGCTTGGAGAGGGGAATATACGTGGTGGTTGGTACAAAGATCTCTACAGCTCTCTTAGGATCTGCTGCTCCTGGGATTCTGGAAGGAAGAAACTAGAGGTGATGGCTGTAGACACTTGTGTGCTCCTGCCTTGAATCAGGGTGGTCTTTGTAAACTGCCTTAGCCCGTAGAGTCAGGTGACCCTGCACCAGTTCCAGGCAAGTGTTTAAGATGTCTGACAGGTCTCCATGCAGGAAAGAGATTGGCCTATAAAGACTGCTGAAGTAATTTGAGGCCTTGGGAGAAAATAGAAATGTAGAATGTCTAGTTTGAAAATTACTAATAATTTGAAGGCATTGCTGTCTCCGGATTTCTGTTGCTGTGATAAAATACCGCTGACCAAAAACAAGTTGGGGAGGAAAGGGTTTCTGTTCTCTTGCAACCCTCAGTTCTCACCCCGTTCCTGAGTGAAGTCAGGTCAGGAACTCAAGGCAGAAGCCTGGGACTGAGGCAGAAACTGGAGAACTGTTTACCATCTTGCTCAACTTCCTTTCTATTCCAATCCAGGTCAACTTGGTCAGGGGTGAGCTTGCTGAGCTAGTCCCTCATCTAACAATTAGCAGTCAAGAAAATGCCCTCACAGATTTACCTACAGGCAATTTGGTGCCGGAATTTTCTCAACTGAAGAGCCTCTTCCCTGATGACTTTAGCTTCTGTCAAGTTGACCAAAAACAAAACAAAACAAAACAAAACCCACTTAGGACAAATAGCAACCGCACGTTAAACCAAGCCAGGTCCTTTCTGACTGAGGATCCCATATGGCTGCACACTAAACGCTTACACAGCTGACCTGGGGGTGGGGGGGAGAGGGGGGAAAGAGAACACCCAGGCCTAACTACTCCAATCAGCTTTACCAGGTGTCTGACATGTTAAGAGAAGCCATCTTGGATTTCCAGCCCCAGTGCAAGCCAAGCAGGTGAGAAAGATAAAAGGAGGGGTGGAGGGGGCTGTAGCTGTGGAACCATGGGACCAATAGAAGAAACACCCTGCTAAGCCCAGTTTAGTTAGGAGAGCCGTGAGCAAATAAATAATCATTATTCAAGAAAAGCTTACTAAGCCTCTTCCTGGCCAATGGATATAAAGAATTTGCAGTGAGCCATCACCTACCGTATTCCAAGCCTTATGATAGTGCACCGCCCCCCCCCACTCCCTCTCTCCAGAGCCTTGCAATACTCCAGACTGTGATTCTTCTTTACAAGAGAGACCACTACAATGTAAAATTTAACCTGAGTCCGATTAATTAGAAGGCCCATAGAATATCCCTACATTGAAACAGGCAAGAGTTAGGGGAAGGCGACACACGGTCTTGGAGACTGATGCAACCTTCCCAATTCTCTCTCAAGCCTGCAGCTGGAACGTCAGGGCAAGCCAGCAGCTGAAAAGCCCTAATGAACATATCACATCACAGCTCTGTGACCTTCAGCCATAACTGGTAATTAGATACCTACTGGTCTCCAATAATGAGGCTAACTGGTTTTGTTTGTTTGTTTGTTGTTGGGGTGTTTTTTTTTTTTTGATGCTAAGAAAATATGATGCGGTTGGCTGGGGATTGTCACGTACCCTCATTTATGTGTTCTCTCCATGTAAATCTCAGCAATCTGTGGTCATCTGTGGGGGAGCTCAGGGATGGACTTTCACCCAGAACAAGAGTTAATTTCCCCAATTTGATTAAGATGGAGTTAATCAACTGGCTACAGAGACACTCCCTGGGTGCCAACACCCACACATTATTATTCATATTCCTCACCAAGACTTCCTAAATGGCATCAGGGCATTCGAGAGTATAAGATAGGTGCCTGCCAGTCTGTCTGGTGACTGGCTGCCTGTTAGAAGAGGTGTTATACTAGGTCAGCCTGGAGATCAAGTTCAGTGGGAATTGAGTGCAATAGTGGCACTGCCTTGACCAGAAGCTTGGCTTTTGGCGGGCAGGAAGGCAGTGTCATGAGCACTCACTCTGGTGTCAGCCTGAAATCCCGCTTCTTACCAACTGTGATTGGAAGTGAATTGTGCCCCCAGCTCACCTATTGGCACCTTGGTTCCTTGTGCACCCTTTGGCGGACATAGTTAATGGACAAACACTATTAGGGGTATGTCTTGGAGAGTTATAGCCCTCCTCTGGTTCTCTTTCCAGATCTGCTGAGACAGGACAAGCCTTGTCACCAGCTCCTGTGGCCGTGGTGAGAGATCCCCAGTCCTCGTGCCTTTCCTTATAATGAGTAGCAAACCTCTTCTCCCTGGAGATATTTCTTCACAATGCAGAGTCAGATAACTAATACAGCAAGGCTGGCCCAGTTAATAAATTTTGTGAGACTAAGTGTCTCACATCTGTAAAGAGAGATGCCCGAGAACTGAAAAATTACAGAGCACACATTCAACAGGGGCCAAGCTTGTGAATGTCAGCTACTATTTATTTGATGAACAAAGTAAGATTAAACAATTAAAAAAAAAAAAAAGATTGGCTTTTCCTTCTGATCCCCAGTCCTTCCCTGTACCATGGCTCTAAAACATGTGTGTATACATCCTTGCACTCTTGGGCACCTGGTTGGACTCTCTCACTGGCTATTACCATTTTTTTTTCTCTTATCCCTGCATGCCTTCCTTCCTCTCCTGAATCAGTTGAAAAGGTGTACTGGTTAGGTTTTTTTTGTTAGCCAAACACAAGCGGGAAAAGGGAATCAGGTGGGAAGAGGGAATCTTGCCTGAGAAAATACCTCCATCAGACAGGCCTGTAGGCAAGTCTGTTGTTGATAAATAATTGATGTGGACAGGACATGATCAGCACACACATACAATTTCTATTGATTCTTTGTGAATTTTACATCACGCACCCCAATCCTATCCATCTCCCAGTTCTTCCATATCTGCCCTCCACCCTTGTAATCTCACACCCAAAAGAAAAAAAAAAATCAAGCATCTCACCGTAGCCCATAGAAGATGAAGTGTGTCATGGTGTGTCACACAGCATGCCCTTTGGCCCACACAGCTTTCCTTGCAAATGTGCATTGCAATGAGTCATTGGTCTGGTTGGAGGCCTCTGGCTTCTCCTACACTCTCAATGCTGGAAATTCACCAGGACTCCTCTCAGATGTCCTGTTGTTGTCCTGTGTTGTGGAGATCCCATAGCTTCGGTTCTGCAAAACCAGCCCCTTCCCATGCTCCAGCAGTTCCTAGGTGGGTGTACTGGCTTGGTTTGTGTCAACTTGACACAGCTGGAGCATAGTGTCTCTTTCCTCGAAGTCAACCCCTTTACGGAGGTACTCTAGATCGACACTCCGTAAAAGAGTTAATCACTAGTTCCCGGGGAACACCCACCCTGGTAGAGACCCGACCGTCAGAACCCAAGATATTCTCTCGTCCGACTCGTTCGGTCCCCTTCGTTCGGTCATTCCTTGTAGGGAGGTACCAAAGACGTAGTGCTCCTGCTTTCTGACCTGCTTGAGTTCCAGTCCTGACTTCCTTGGTGATGAACAGCTGTATGGAAGTATAAGCCAAATAAATCCTTTCCTCCCCAACTTGCTTCTTGGTCATGGTGTTTGTGCAGGAATAGAAACCCTGACTAAGACAGTGGGGTAGATGGTTCAGGTGGGCCAGCACAAAGCCCTGGATCTGGGTCTGAATGGTAGCTGAGATGATCAGCCTGTCAGCTCTTCTGTGCTAGCAGCTGGTGAGGGGCAGGGCCAGCTCTCCCACACTGCCCAGGTGAGGATGGTCTTACAATTTTTCTAAGCAGAATACTTCACATCAACACTATCTTACATAATGGATTCTTCACAGCGTGTTTTCAGGTTTTAAACATTGGCAGTATCTGCTGTTGCTATTGTTCTGTGGAGCTTAGGCTCAAGACCCTCTTCCCACACATGTTAGATGAGTACTCTACCCACTGAGCCACACACCTGACCCAAACCTGTATCATGTAGAAAAAGTGTCTGGTCTTTAAAACACAAGGAGAAGAAAATGAAACACAAATGAGCTCTCTAAAGGCTTTTTATCTTCCCCCAAGTCAGCTTTGTTGTTGAAGCATCACCTTTTCCAAATCTAGCTTTGTGTGTGTGTGTGTGTGTGTATGTGCACACATGAACATGTGTATGCAGGGTACCTGCAGAGGCCAGAAGAGGGCATTGGATCTTCCAGAGCTGGAGCTCCAGGCAGTTAGGAGCCACTGTTGTGGATGTTGGGTACCAAATTTGGGTCCTCCCCAAGAGCAAGAAGTGCTCTTAACTGCTGATTCATGCCTCTATTGCCTTCCCCACTTCTTAAAATTATAGTGCCATATATTTATTCATTGTGTGTGTGTGCACATGTGTATGCACACATGAGCACTCATACATCATGACACGTGGGCAGACAATAACTTGCCAGCTGGTGATAAATCCAGCTGCCGATGTACTCGATGGAGATACTGCTGGAGGTGTCCATCAGAGTCTGGAGGGCACACACTGAAGTCTCCAGGTTCTTAATGTCCCAGAACAAACGGTTGTACCAGACACGTATAGTAAGAAATAGAGACACTCTCTTACAAAGGTGAAAGGCAGCCGAAAGTGATGGCCTATGGACCCCAGCACTCAGGAGGCAGAGGCAGGTGGAGCTCTGAGTTCAAGGTCAGCCTACTCTACAGAGTAAGTTCTAGGACAGTCAGGGCTATTCAGAGAAACCCTGGGTCAGAGAGAGAGAGAGAGAGAGAGAGAGAGAGTCGGGAAGGGAGAGAGAGAGAACAAAAAAGGAAGGAAGGAAGGAAGGAAGGAAGGAAGGAAGGAAGGAAGGAAGGAAGAGAAAAAAACATTGACAATGAGAATAAGCAAGGAAGCAGGGAAAGGAGATTATTCAAAGCACAGGCCGAGAGGTCACTGTCACAGCACCAACCTTCCAGAACATATCGCTGGGTTACTCCCTCTTGCTCGGTTTGTTCTCTTAGCCCCTGCAGGGAAAGTGTTGTCTGTGGGGGAAGGCCAGGGAAGTCTCAGAGCAGAGACCAGATCCAACCTTCTACTCTGTGTTCTCAGGTTCTTCCACCAGCAAAGAAGAAAAAAACTTCAGACACAAACTTCCCTGAGGAACTGGGAGCAGGTTTGCTTTAGAACACGGGTGCAGTCTCAGGACTTAGGAGACGGAAATGGGGGGATTGCCCGAGTCCGTGCCAGACAGGACTACACAGTGAGACCCTGTCTCAAAACAACAGTAACAAGAAGCCCTCAAGGAGGGGTGTGGCGTTATCGAGAAAGTCCTACCCTGGAGGGGTCGGAGAGCTCATTTTAGGGGCTGACCTCAATGATGGGGAAGGTTATTCCCCAGCTGAAGTTGGTCGGTTTTTTTCAGCTTGACTCAAAGTGGAGTCCCCTAAGAGGAGGGAACCTTAATTAAGGGTTTACCTCCCTCAGACTGACCTGTGGGCGTGTCTATGGGGCATTTTCTTGATTCACACTTGAGGTGGGAGGCCCAGCCCCCTGTGCATGGTGGTCCTGGGAGATAAAGGATGAGTGAAAGTGAGCAAGGAAGGGATCTGGTAAGCAGTGTGGCTCTGCTTTAGTTCCTGCCTCTAGGTTCCTTGGGTTCCTGTCTTGCCTTCCCTCATGATGGACAGAACACTACAAGTACAAGCCCATAAACCTGCTCCTCCCGGAGCTGGGCTATTACAGTCATAGGGCAGCAAAGTAGGGCAGTAGGAAATTCCAGTGTGGGGTAAAATAATAAGACTTTATTCCCCTTTCTGTTGTTCCACGGGGTCCTTGGCTATGTCCTGGCATCGCGTGCATGATGGGAATGGCCAAGTTTGCAAAGCACATGGCAGAGAGATGCTGTGACAATGACCCAATGCATTGCTGCTGCTGGTTTGGATCTGTTACGTTGGCCCCCCAACTGGCTTGGGATAGCCTCCTTTTCTGCTACTTGAGCAACTATGTGAGTGACGTTTTCCTAGTTACAGTTCTTCAGTTGCTTCGGCCTTCAGTCACAATAGCCTGCCTCAGTTTCCCCTTGGCTTATGTAACCTCCCTCAGGATCATCGCACCTTGGTCACCCTTGCAATGCAGCCCAAGTTCAACTTCAGTAAGATCAAAGGGACTTACTTGAGTATGGCACTAAGGAAACTGGCTTTAGCCCCTGAGATCAGACCCCTGAGTCTGTCTCACAAACAAAACGTGGGAGACCCTGTCAGCAGCAGTGGGACAGGAGCTAGAGGCACAGCACCCCATTGTGTCTATAGCAGCCAGAGGAGTTCTTTGTAGACACCTCCATACTCAGGAGAAGTCATGTGACTTCCCCAAAGGAAAAAGCATTCAGGAGCAGGGCCGCTTATATGGCTCAGTCGGTAGAGGCTTGCTGCCAAGCCTAACGACCTGAGTTCAATTTCTAGAACCCACATAGTGGCTAGGAGAGAATAACAGCTGCCCCCTGTCCCCAACATTAGTGCTGTGCACCCTGACCCCCTCAATAAATAAGTAAGTGTAAAAAAAAATAAATAACATGTCAGGCCAGCTAGTCTAAGGAGGCAGAGTTGGAGTTGTTTAAGAAGAGGCTGTAACATAGATTCAAGCACAGGAATTAACAGGGGGTGCTCAGACAAAACAATTGCACAGCTGCATGTGGGTGTGGGCTTCTTGGGAGAAGGGTCTCCAGGAGTATCTTTACACAGGATTTGGGAGGCTTCTCAAAGGCTTCCTAAGGAACTTAATGAGATCATATGGGGACATTCTGAGCTGCCCTGGGCAGGATTACAGTCCATAAACCTGATAAGGTAAAACCCTAGGTCTCAGAGACTGGTGAGAAAGCTAAGATGTTTTTAGTATAAACAAAAGTTTATAGCCTTATCCCCAGAAAATGGGAGGGCATCAGTCTGTCAGCTGAGTCTGTGGCTATTTGTATGTATTCTTATTGGGAAAGCTGCCTCTAAGAGGAAGTCTGCTGCTGTGTGAGCAGACTTCAGAGCAAACCTTGCTGCTGGGTTTGGAATCACTGACTCTAAGCTAGGGGGGCAACTTTCAGCAGACCCTTAGGTGACAGGCCCCTTCCCCATGTCCTTAAGGAGCCTTGCCTTCTCCTTTGCTGCATCCCTCTCTCTCTGGCCTGTGCCTTGGCCATCAAAGTCCTCAAGTAAACGAATGAGTCATGTTGACTTTGCACAACTATCTGAAAGTGTTTCTTTCCCTCTTGCTCATTCTCTTGAGTAGCTGGATATGCTGGCTCTCAGTCCAGCCTCAGCGCTGTGGGAGGGTAATGGATGTGGATTACTACACGTTCCAGGTCATCGTGGTCTACACAGTGAGTTCAAGACCAACCTGGGCAACTTATCAAGACTCTCAGAATGGAAGTCTGGAAAAGGGTATGATTGAGGGATGGAGAGATATTGAATGGTTAAAGAGTTCTGGCTGCTCTTTCTCTTTCAGACGGCTCGAGTTCCATTTCCACCCACATGGCAGCTCACAACTGTTCGAACTCCATTTCTGGAAGATCTGACACTCACCTCTGGCCTCCATAGGCAGCAGGCACATATGTGGCATACATACACCTAGGCAAAACACGTATACATAAAAAATAGAAGCAAGAAATTATTCAAAGAGAGAGAGAGAGAGAGAGAAGGGGTCAGCTATCTGGACAGATCTTAACCACTGGCCAGGAAAAGGCCAGTGATAAATCACTTGCCTAGAATTTGTGAGGCCTTGGGTTCAAGTCTTAGTAAGGCAAATTCAGTTTATTAGTTAGTTACTAATTAATTTCTGTAAAGCATATCATTCACATGGTTTAATGTCTATTATTATTTATAAAATGCTTCAAAATCACTCACCTGTGCTGCCGTGGTGATCCTCTAATTGTCAGTGCCAGTGACTGGTAAGCTGTCAGTCAAATTTCTTGCGTTTGCATCTCACAAAGTCAGCTGTCAGGATCTCAGGGGGAGAAGGGAGTCTGTGGAAATTACTGGGGTTGCCTGTTGACCTGGAAGAGCTGGACTGGAGGCCAAGGACTCTGTTACCACAGCTCTTTATTTCTCAGTCTTTTGGGTTTCTCCGTATGATGGGGGCCATACAGCCTACAGATACACACGTCAATCATGTGATTCTCACCAAAGAGGGAGGGCAGCCTTCAGTAGGGTTCAGATTGGATCACTGACTAAAGAGCTGAGGACAGCAGCCCTCCCTGGGTCAAGTCTCCTCTTCTTTAGTGGAAGGAATGTGACAGGAGAATTTGTTCCAAGAGGGGCAAGACCCATGGCGTGGACTTGATGCTACTAGCCCATTGCTTTTTTAAAATGTGTGTGTGTGTGTGTGTGTGTGTGTGTGTGTGCCTGCTAGTGCCTGCAGAACCCAGAAAAGGGTAGTAGATGTCTTGCATGTGGTTTTCAGCTGTCTGAAATGGGTGCTGGGATCTGAATTCATGTCCCCTGGGAGAGCAGCAAGCACTCTTAAATGTTAAACCATCTCTCCAGCCCCAATTTAGCGCTTTTAAATCATACCATCTAAAATTCTTTTATTTACACAGAAGAACCCTGTCTGGGAAAAAAAAAAAAACAACAACCCTATTTTATGTAGACTTATTTTAATTTTCTCAGAAGAAAATATCTGTTTATTGTTTACCTCAGTTACAAATCTTTAACTGTGATAGGTAATTTCCCTAATGTAGAAGAGGCCATGTGGGTTGGGTGGGAGCTGATGGTGACTGAGCCACTATTGCATTGACCGGCCGACCCTCTCCTCAGTCAGTGAGTCGGCACAAACTGCAGAATACTACGCCTTAAGAAAGCACACAAGTATAGAGGAGTAGGTTGCTTTACCTTTTTATTTATTTATTTTAAAGAAAAGATGGTTTTTGTGATGGCTATGGCTGAAAGGAAGGAACGGGGTGCAGGTGTCTTCCATTTCCCAGATGGGACACTTCTCTCTCCTCAGGCTGACAGCCCAGGGTCTTTGGACCTCAGCTTTCCTGAAAAGACATTCTTGGCAGAATTCAGGAGCCACCGCTCTTTTCTCCTGTTCTCACTTGCAGGAAAATAACTGAGCCCCTGGTAAATCAGACTGATGTTCACAGTGATTTATTACACACCCATTTCTCCAGATGCTCCTTCGCATGGACATTCTCTTCCCTTCAGACGGGATTCTTGTTCTCTTCATCAGGTTAAAACAGGTTTAGAATTCACTCCATCAAACCCAGAAGCAAACACTTGACAGAGGCAGAGCAACACAGAAACACAGAGCCCCCACGTCTCACCTGGTAAATAATTGCTGGGTTAGCATTCCTGTGCACTCAGGCGCGGACTCCCATTGCGCGACATGAAGCTATGAGAATGTCTACGCCTCAAGGGCCACGTGAGATAAAGATCAACTCAGATCTGTCATGGACCCAAACTGCCTTCTGAGGTGCTGATTCTCAGTCAACCATAGTATGCTAAACGGGGACATGTCAGGTTAGCCCAAGGTATCCAAGAGAGCTCATTTTCAAGAGGGGTGGGGGGAGTGGGGTGAATGGACATCGTGGTTCTAACACTGCAGCCCTGTGAGGGATGCCAGTGTCACATTCAGGGAACTGTGGTCCAGTGCTGTTGGAGTTACACAGCTTCCCACAGAGCCTGTTGTGAAAGGCATCTAAAAGACTTGCTTGCGACTTTGTGACGGAATGCTTGGGATTGGGCAAAGCACTGGGCAGTGAAAAGCCAGCCAGCTTCCAGAGGATTTCAAGTGGTTAATATGTAGCAGGTTCACCTCAGTGGGTGCTTCTCAGTTGTGGCTTTGACCAGCGGATCTGTTTTCAGTCCGAGCTTCCCACTCCTAAGCTCCCTCCCCCGTAACACTGAAAGCACAGAGACTTTGTAGGGGAAGAAAACCCAGGAATGTGAGGGGTGTAGGGCTCATATTAGGGCTCACCAAGTCAAATGCTCTGGTAAGGGGGTGGAAGTGAATGTAGACCGTATCTCAAGGTGAGGGGCAGAAAATTTGTTTTGTTTCTGATCCATATCCTGGGAGTGCTAGGCTGGTAGTAGGTCACAGGAAGATAGCATGGGACACACCATAGCCTGTGACCACATTCCTGAGTACTCAAATTTAGCCCTGCAAACACTGATTGGGAGCCAGACAAGGGAACAAGAACCTGCTTTTTTTTTTTTAATTAAAATATGATATTTTTTTCTCTCTTGTCGTCTCTCTCCAACCCATCCCATGCACTCCATCCTGTTCTCTCTCAAATCATGGCCTCTATTTCTTCAATTGTTGCTACACACACACTCACACACAACTAAATATATAACTACAACCTGCTTCATATGTATAATGTTACTTGTATATATGTGTGTATATATATGACACTTATGTATATATGTATTATGTGTATATATATATATATATATATATATATATATATATATATATATATATACATACATATATACATACACACACACATATATGAATGATTTCAGGGATGACCACTTATTTAATAGTGGATAATAATTTGAGGGCTCTTCCCAGAGAAAGACTACATCTCCCTCTCTTGGCATTCATTCCTTAGATGCCTATAGTTCTTTGCGTGGGGTTGAGACCCTGTGATATTTTTTTTCCCTTCCGTGTTAGCACACCTGAAGACTTCCTCAGTATTCTTTCCAATAAGAGTCCAGCACATGGTCGTCTGGTGAAGGTACCGGAGACGAAACGAAACTCGGGACGTAGGTCTCTTTTCGTCTTGAGTCCGGAGGGTCCTGTCGTCACACAGGTAGGCACGAAACCCAATGTCGTCCGGGTCCATACAAACCATACAAATCTCTCCGAGATCTTCGGACATGATCAGTTAAACCAGGAACCCGGAATTCCTCATCATCGTAGATGACACCTAACTTTAAACAGGGACTTAGTACATTATCATCATGTCTGGAAGCATGGTGGTTTAGGCAGACATGGTACTGGAGAGGTAGGTAAGAGAGAAAGAGAGGGAGAGAGTTCTACATCTGGACACATCTGGTTCAACAATCATCAAGAAGAGAGAGAGAAACTGGGCTCTGCCTTGAGCATTTGAAACCCTAGAGGACACATCCAGTGACACACTTCCTCTAACGAGGCCACACCCACTCTGAAAGGCCACATCTCCTAATCCCTATCAAATTGTGCCACTCCCTAATGACCAATCATTCAAATCGGAAGCCATTCCTATTCAAACCACCACAGGAACCATTACTCAGGATAAAGCAACGCCTGCCGAAGATGCTGGAGCACTGAATGGCTCAGTGGTTGAGAGCTGATTTTCCTGAGGACCTACATTCAATCCCCAGCACCCACATGGCTGCTCACACTGTCTGTAATTCCAGTCCAAAGGGACCCAGAGCTCTGTGCTGGCTTCCCTGTGCAGCCTATGCATGTGACACTCAAACATACAAGTGAGCAAAACCACTTACACATGTAGAATATAATCAATATTTTTTTAGTTACAGAAGCCTAGAGTCCACAGATGACCCCATGATCTACGACAGCAATTTCTGCATTTTTGAATCTACCTTTCTTCTTCTTCTTCTTCTTCTTCTTCTTCTTCTTCTTCTTCTTCTTCTTCTTCTTCTTCTTCTTCTCCTTCTCCTTCTCCTTCTCCTTCTCCTTCTCCTTCTCCTTCTCCTTCTTCTTCTTCTTTTTTGCTCATGCTGCTGGAAGAGGGGAAAAAAGAGTCAACTCAAATTTCCATTCACTTTTACAGTATTTTATTCCAATTCAGAGACAGAAACCCTGGATTTGAGTCCCATTTCTGCCACTTATAAATTGTATGCCATTGGAAACATCAGTTAACCTGCTACGTATACTGTACCAGGGCAGCTGAAGTGACATCATCTCTGACTCATGCCCAGCATCACTGGGGGAGTGGAAGAGCCCGTGTGATGAAGAATGACGCGATGTGTACGGTATAAACGGTCTGGTGAGAGTGATGTGTACAGTATAAACGGTCTGGTGAGAGTGAAGAACAGTAATGACTACCACTTGCGTTTGAGGGCAGGATGATCTTCAGCTACTGTCAACATCTGGAATCTCAAGCAGTATGGTACTAGGTTATCATTGTAAAAATGGTATAGCAAATTTGGTCCACAATTTGCAACCCCAGGGATTATTATTTGAGATATAGTAGAACATTCCAAGGGGAGTATGGCAGAAAACAGAAATGAGGTCAGAATATTGTTCTGTTTACAGTGAATCCTAGACTAGGAGTTGCAGACTAGACCTTCAGTCCCTCTGTCATCTTGAACGTGGCACCATCTTTGACTCTGTTTCTATGAAATGTAAAGTAAGAGTGCTCATGGGCTGGCGAGATGGCTCAGCAGTTAAGAGCACTGACTGCTCTCCCAGAGGTCCTGAGTTCAATTCCCAGCAACCACATGGTGGTTCACAACCATCTGTAATGGGATCCCATGCTCTCTTCTGGTGTGTCTGAAGACAGCTACAGTTTACTCATATACATAAAATAAATAATTCTTTTTTTTTTTTATAAAGAATGCTCAATCATTTCTTATAGTCTCTTGGCTTTTTTGTTTTGTTTCTTTTAGTTTTTTATTGTTGTTGAGACAGGGTCTTTAGCTGCTGGAAACTTGCAAAAAGACAACCAGATAAGGCCAACTTCCTGGACTGATGACCAGAGCCAGAGAACACCTTGAATTGGGCCCAGAGTTAGGAACCAAACAGATGATCTTGAGTTGAGCCTTAGCTATGACTGTGTGAAGAATAAATTGCTTACCTTACTGGGCTACTGGGCTATATAGCTGTCTTAGTTAAGGTTTTACTGCTGTGAACATACACTATGACTAAGGTAACTCTTATAAGGACAACATTTAATTGGGGCTGGCTTACAGACTCAGAAGTTCAGTCCTTTATCACCAAGGTGGGAACATGGCAGCATCCAGGCAGGCATGGTACAGCCAGAGCTGAGAGTTCTACATCTTCATCTGAAGGGAGACTGACTTCCAGGCAGCTAGGATGAGGGTCTTAAAGCCCACACCACAGTGGCATACTTACTCCAACATGGCCACACCTTCAAATAGTGCTACTCCCTGGGCCGAGCATATACAAACCATAGCAGTAACCTTATACCATGTTTCATGTAGAGCTGAAGAATGCATTAGAAAGAGCACAGGTGCAACTGTTAACACATAACACATAATGAAGCTTAGACAGTATTACTATAGTTGATCTGATTAGATGGCTTGAAGAAAGTACTCTGGCAAGGAGACCTTTACTACACTGTCAGATGGCATACTGGCATACAGAACTAACTAAGATTATAGTTAATACACAGGACTAGGCAGAGGTACAATCAACGCTGACTTTCTAGCAAACAATGCCTCTATGTCTGGGAGCATAAGCCCATACTAAAATTTAATAGATTATCCAGAATAAATAAAGGAAGGAAGTCTTTCATTGCACTCATCATGAAAGGTCGTTTGTCTTACTGACTTCTTCTGATGTCAAAGATAAACATTTGCTCAGTTTTATAGGGCTGCTGTGCCAAGGGATGGGCCCATTCCCCGGGCAGAGGAAATAAGTCACTTTGCATCTATCTGGTTTATCTCTGTTTTAGACTAAAGCAGCTTTTGTTTCCAGGTCTTGGGTGGTTTCTAGACACTCTTAGTACAAGTACTCTTAGTACTCTTGTCTAGGTTTTTTTTGTTTGTTTGTTTTGTTTTTTGTTTTTTAAAGACAGACTGGGTAGTTAGTAAGTATATCAAGATAGGTAGCTCCATAGTTAGAGTTAAGGAGGTGCAACTGGAATAGAGAGCGACAATTTCATTTTCAACTGAGCAACACCGTCAAAACTGACCCAAGCCCCTGCCCGTGTAGATGGCCCATGCTGGTGTAGACAGATAGATACACTCTAAGTGAATTATTATCTGGATGGTAATGATTACTGTAGAAACAGAAAGAAAAGAAAAGCTATGCAAAGAGCTGACGTGGCAATTTTCTTTCTCTCTCTCTCTCTCTCTCTCTTTTTTTTTTTTTTTTTTTTTTTTTTTTTTTTTTTTTTTTTTTTGGTTTTTCGAGACAGGGTTTCTCTGTATAGCCCTGGCTGTCCTGGAACTCACTCTGTAGACCAGGCTGGCCTCGAACTCAGAAATCCGCCTGCCTCTGCCTCCCAAGTGCTGGGATTAAAGGCATGAGCCACCACGCCCGGCTTTCTTTCTCTCTCTCTCTTTTTTTTTTTTTTTTTAAAGATTTATTTTATTTATTATATGTAAGTACACTGTAGCTGTCTTCAGACACTCCAGAAGAGGGCGCCAGATCGGATGGTTATGAGCCACCATGTGGATGCTGGGATTTGAACTTATCACCTTCAGAAGAGCAGTCGGGTGCTCTTACCTGCTGAGCCATCTCACCAGCCCCTCTTTCTCTCTTTTAATGATTTATTTATTCTTACTTTATGCACATTAGCATTTTTGTCTATATGTGTGTCTATATGAGGGTGCAGGATCCCCTGGAACTGGAGTCACAGACAGTTGTGAGCTACCATGTGGATGCTGGGAATTGAACCTGGGTCCTCTGGAAGAACAGCCAGTGTTCTCAACCTCTAGCCCCTAGAATGGCAATTTTCAATAGAGAATGACAGTGGCCTGTCTGTGAAGGTGGCAGTTAAGGACAGGAGAGGACAGGAAGATCACACTGATATGGAGGAGGAAGGGCAGGAAACAGCAGACACAGATGACCCGAGGCAAGAACATGTCCTGAGCATGTCTGGAAGATTCCAGGAACAACCAGGGGTGGGAATGTGGCTAGTGAGACCAGAGGCAGGAAAAGCCAGACACTTAACAACTACCATACTCATTGGTAAAAGACCCCATGACCGTGAGTCTAACTTGCAATTGAATCTTTATTTATTCTGGGACTGTGGAGAAACCCAAAGCTACTCACCTGGAATGGTGGTTCTCAGTTTTCAAGGCGTGGACAGGCTGACAGGTTATTTCAAGCCCTGCGCCTACAGGGTAGCAGTACACTTGGTGATGACGACCTGTGCAGGTAAGGAAATAGCTCTGTTCCTGTCTTTATGTCATTCCCTACGGGGTAGGAATCCATGGACTGGTTGCTTACCCTGCCTGTGCCTCAAGTTCTAGGCTGTGAAAGCATACTTAACAGGTGCATGCAGAAGACTGTGCTGGGCACTATAAGTATCATTGTTGCTTGAAAATTGTAACGAGAAGAATTAGGTATTTTCTTTTTTTTTAAGATTTATTTATTTATTATATGTAAATACATTGTAGCTGTCTCAGACACCCCAGAAGAGGGCATCAGATCTCATTTGGATGGTTGTGAGCCACCATGTGGTTTCTGGGAATTGACCTCAGGACCTTCGGAAGAGCAGTCAGTGCTCTTAACCGCTGAGCCATCCCTCCAGCCCAGGATTAGGTATTTTCAAACAGCTATTTTACAAATGTACATTTGTGGTGAAAACATGATTTTAAGCCAAAAGGTCGTAGAAGCCTGGGAACCCAGCCTTTAAGGTGTACCCCAATGACCTTTGTCTTCAAGTAGTCTCATGCCGTATCATGCCATGATTTTTCCTGGTGACCATAGGATGTGACAGCTGTGCTAGTATACTACTTCTGAGGTGGGTCACAGGAGATGGAAGGCATTACAGCTACCATTCTGGTCACTGACATCTTTTGTTCCAGCCTTTCTCTGGGCCAGCTCTAGGGGATCCCGTTGCTAAGCCATGAAGCCCCTAAGGTGCTGCCCACTTGAGAAGTCCCTAACCATTGTATGAGTCAGAGCCCTTTTAGGAACTGGATCTATCAGCTCTTGTCAAGCCTCCCAATGACAAAAGCCACAAATGCAGTTTCCTGAGCACCAGAAGGAAGAAACCTTCAGCATACAGCTGCAGCGGGTTCTGCACCTGAGAACCCTGGGAATGGTGTCTGTCTGAAACTGCGAGGTGCTGGGATAATTTGTGGCTACACTAATAGATTAGATTTTAGTTGAAAGGTGCATGCCTTTAATCCCAGCACTCAGGATGCAGAGGCAGGTGGATCTCTGTGAATTTCATGCCAGCCTGGTTTACAGAGTGAGTTCCAGGACAGCCAGGGCTGCACAGAGAAACCCTAATTGGAAAACCAAAAGATAAATAAATAAATAAATAAATAATAAAATTAAACTAATGTTTGAAGAATTATACGTGTATGGGTATTTTGGCTGATGGTATGTCCGTGCACCATGCACGTGCTTACTTACTATCTGAGGAGTCCAGAAGCGGTAGGTTTTGGGCCCTTTGGAACTGGAATAGTTTTGAGACACAATGTAGGTGCTGGGAAATGAACCTAGGTCCTGTGAAATAAAATAATAATTAAAAATGTTTAAGTAAGGTGAAGAAAGATTGAGGAATACAGTGACTATAAACTGAACACATGTACAAATACCAGTGCACATATACCTACTGATTCAACTAGGCTGGCTAGCCAGTGACCTCCAAGTCTCTGTCTCCTCAGCGCTGGGATCATAGGTGTGCACTGTGACACCTAGGTTTCTTTTTTTTTTTCTTTCTTTCTTTCTTTTTTTTTTTTTTGGTTTTCGAGACAGGGTTTCTCTGTATAGCCCTGGATGTCCTAGAACTCACTTTGTAGACCAGGCTGGCCTCGAACTCAGAAATCCTCCTGCCTCTGCCTCCCAAGTGCTGGCACCACGCCCGGCTTGATACCTAGGTTTCTAAATGGGTGCTTGAAATGCAAACTCAGGTCTTTGTGCTTATGAAACATATGTGATTGACTGAGCTGCCTCCCCAGCACTTAAACTGACTTTTCTTAGGCATTTAATTTTCTTTAAATTTAATTTAATGTGTATGAGTGTTTTATCTGCATGTATGTCTATGTACCAATGTGTGCCTGGTACCTGTGGAAGCCAGAAAAGGGCACTGGATCCTCTACAAATGAATTTACAGAAGGTTGTGAGCTGCTGGGAATCAGATTTGAGTCCTCTGGAAGAGCAGCCAGTGTCTTTAACTACTAAGCCATCTCTCCTCCCCTTCTTAGGTATTTTATCACGGTAATGCAAAGCTGACAAACACCACGTGCAGGGTTCTTAGCATTTCTATTATCTGTATATTGTTCTGCCTATTTGCTATGTTATACTTCAGCTAAAGTTTTCTATGGCAGGCTCTCTGGATTATTTCCAGCTTTTCAAAATAGTAACTGTCACACTTAAAAATGTTGCAACTTAGCTGGCTAGAAACTAAGAGTTCAGTAGACCAGGTCTCTTAGATACATAGAAGGCAACACAGAGAACTCCTAAAGTACACAGCTATGAGCAAATATTGAATACACACAAAGGTTAGATAAGTGGGTGACCTTTCAGGGGACCTATGGCAGTGAAGGGGACTGAGTAACTTATTTGTTTAGACAGTAATAATGGCTTCATAGAATTGTGTGTGTTTCCTAGAGAACTACAGAAACCACAGCAGACAATAGGGCCTTGGAAAAGGCCTATAAATAACTTTCATGGCTGTGAGTGTCAAAGCAGAATTTCAGTGAGGGTATCTCTGAACTCCACCCATTGTCCCCAGCCATTGAGTCTCTGCCCCTCCCCTGCCTGTGCTTTGTCAGAGTTGACAATTGTGGCCTGAAGAGAAAAGATGACTTGGGCTTTCTTTGTTCAAACTCAGCTCTGTGTTATACATACCAGGTCTCCTCTGAGCACAGCACTCATGAAAAGCCTCTTAAGAAGCTCGCTGCTGGTGGTCTGCGCCTTTAACCCCAGCACTCGGGCAGATCTCTGGGTTCGAGGCCAACCTGGTCTACAGAGCAAGTTCCTGGATAGCCCAGGGGTACAAAGATAAACCCTGTCTTGAAAAGCAACCAGGGGCTGGTGAGATGGCTCAGTAGTTAAGAGTGCCGACTGCTCTTCCAAAGGTACTGAGTTCAAATCCCAGCAACCACATGGTGGCTCACAACCATCCATAACGAAATCTGATGCCCTCTTCTGGAGTGTCTGAAGACAGCTACAGTGTACTTACATATAATAAATAAATAAAATATTTTAAAAAAAAAGAAAAGAAAAGCAACCAAACCAAACAACACATTTAAAACACACACACACACACACACACACACACACACACACACACAGAGAGAGAGAGAGAGAGAGAGAGAGAGAATATCAGATCCCAGGAGCAGAGCGCCATCGTTCATCCAACTGGCTTTAGATTCCTCGGTTGTGCGGACCCACCTTCAACACCATCCACCTTCTTGACAGGTTCAGAACTATCAGGCAGGCACCTTGCTATTCTTGGCTATGACTTCTCTCTCAGCTGAGTGCTGGGCTGAGGCTGTGGCTCACCCAACATTGGATCCTCATCACTGAAAAAAAAAAAAAAAAAAAAAAAAAGAAGAAGAGGAAAACAAACAATAGGACAACAACAGAACCTGATTCAAGAGAGCTACACAAGACACAGTAAGACGCTGTAAACATGATTGGTGCTAAAACCTCATTTAGGATGCTTCCCGTCCAGGTTTCTTTAACAACAGCATTTCTTATTAGGCCTCAAAAAGTGATTATTCTCAACTGAATATGTGGTAGCGACCCTCATCCCCACCCCACCGGGTCCTAGACCCTGCCTCCCTTGGAAGGAAGATTGCTCCTCCCCACTCCCCTCTCAACAGCACCAGAAAGGTTCTGAGCCTCAAAGGAAGACCTAGTTGTTGGAAAGCTGCTGGATTTGAGAACAGTGCTGTGAGGTCAAGAGCTCCCTGGGTCGGCGTTGCCCTGCCAAGGGGAAGGTAGTTCTGGTGACAGGACTCGGTACAACATTATTATCACCACCCAAATGAAAACAGAAGTCTGACAGGACAAGCGCTGACCTAATGAGCAAGCGTGCCAGCTGAAAGTGGTCAGAGCTCTCACTCTTCTCTCCAGCAGCCCGGGTTCCAATCCCGCCCCTGCCACCTGCTTCCGGGCTTCCTGCAAAGAGTTCAACAGCTGGAGCTCCCGTAGTCTTTTCCACGCTGTATGTAATATTCATGACTTCCTCATAGGGGAGGTTAGCTGGCTTACATCAAGCACAGAAGTAAACTTCTGGTGCATCATTTTATCCATAATTTATCCAATATTATACACACATACATATATGTGTATGTAATTTAAATAATGCTCTTAACTGCTGAGCCATCTCTCCTCCCCTTCTTGGGTATTTGATCAGTAATACAAAGCTGAAAAACACCATGTTCAGGGTTCTATTTGGATATATATATATATATACAATTGTATATACAATTATATATACATATATATGTATATATGTACACATATATTATTGTTTGTGGGGGTTTTGGTTTTGTGTTTTGTTTTTTTTTTTTTTTATATATATAATGTTTCTCTGTGTAGCCCTGGCTGTCCTGGAACTCACTCTGTAGACCAGGCTGACCAGAAGATCCACCTGCCTCTGCCTCCCAAGTGCTGAAATTAAAGGTCTACACCACCACAGCCCAGCTATATTCTTGTTTTGTGGATAACATTTCATGACTTCTAAAGTAAACTCTGCATTGCACACACATATACACATACATGTGTACACAATGCCCCTAAAGATGTATAATTTCCTGTGTCAAGCCTTGCTAGCATGCTACTCAGAACAGGCTCTCAGTGAGTATTTGGTAAATGATATTTCTAAATGAAGCAAGTGTACAGGGACAGGCTTGTACACATAATCCCTCTACTTAGGATCCCAGTATTATCATACACCTTTTGATGTTCTATAAATATTTGATAGCAGCCACAATAACATAATGACTATAATTATGCCTAAAGATTACACTTAGCACAATATTCCTGAACTAGGGTTCTGTCCATTAGCAACATATAAAACTTAGATGGGATGCTATGCAAATAAATTCTAACTTCTTTTTTTTAATTTTTTTTTTTTTTTTATGAAAAACGACGGTAACGGATGAGTGTGTTCTTCAGGGTTTCACACACTTGTTTCCAGGGAGCAGGCGCCAGGGATGCCACACTCTAGCGCACAGTGTGCTGGGTCGTCTTTTCTTTCCACATTTAGATAATCATCACCTTGTTTTCTAACTGTCAGCATCGGGACTCTTGCAGCCATTGCCTGGGCTTCGTAAAGTTTATGAGTGAGAGGCAAGGTAGCCTGGGCAGTGTGAGCTCAGCACGTTGGCACATAGGAGAGAACCGAGGCAGTCAGGTGGGCCTCTCCTCTCTGCTCCCTTCATCACAGCGTCCTTCTTCAGAAGAGTGAACGGCATTCCGAGAGAAGAGAGCACAGAGCCCCGAGCAGAGGAGAGTCTTCCACGCTGAGTCTTGCAGATTTGAGTTCTGTAATTACTTTTTGAAATTTGTTTGGATGTGCTCGACAGTTTGGTCTGCATGAATGTATATGCGCCCTGTGAGTGCCTGGTGCCAGAGGGCCAGAAGAAGGTGGTGTCGTAGGCTTTGCTGGAACTGGACTTACACATCATTGAAGCTACTACACAGGTGCAGGGAAGCAAACCTGGGTCCTTACCAAAAGCAGCCCGGTCTCTGCCTCTGAGTGCAGGGACTGAAGGCGTGAGCCACCACTGCCCAGCCTATTTTATTTATTTTGAAGTGGAATGAGAACTAGGCCACTACACTTGTAATCTTAGCACTTAGGGGGCCAAGGCTAGCCTGTACAGCACTGGGCCACACCAAAAAAAAAAAAAAAAAAAAAGCAAATGAAGAAGAGTATAAGAAGAAAAACATTGCCAGAGCCTGTCCCAATCCCACCTGTCCAAAAGGTCTGGTTTGCCTCTGGTGAGCCCCTGTTGGGTGTACTCCTCGCCGTCCCTGACTTCCCTCTTGGATCTGTATGGGACACTGTACTGGCTAGTTTTTGTGTCAACTTGACACAGCTGGGTTATCACAGAGAAAGGAGCTTCAGTTGGGGAAGTGCCTCCATGAGATCCAGCTGTGGGGTATTTTCTCAATTAGTGATTAAGGGGGAAAGGCCCCTTGTGGGTGGGACCATCTCTGGGCTGGCAGTCTTGGGTTCTATAAGAGAGCAGACTGAGCAAGCCAGGGGAAGCAAGCCAGTAAAGAACATCCCTCCTTCCATGGCTTCTGCATCAGCTCCTGCTTTCTGACCTGCTTGAATTCCAGTCCTGACTTCCTTTGGTGATGAACAGCAGTATGAAAGTGTAAGCTGAATAAACCCTTTCCTCCCCAACTTGCTTCTTGGTCATGGTGTTTGTGCAGGAATAGAAACCCTGACTAAGACAGACACTTAGGACCCTGGCTTCCCAACTACAGGATACTCAAGGTGGAGGAGCTCTTCCAGCTTCTTGCTGAAGGAGACATTAAAAATGTTTGTTTGTTTATAATTTTGTGTGTGCATGTACCATGTCACACATGTGAAGGGTGACATCCTGTAGTGAGCTCTCTCCTTCAACTTATGGGTCTCAGAGACTGAAATCAGAACCTTGGTGGCAAGTACCATTGTAGTGCTGAGTCCTAGCTATTGATGGAGAGATTTTTGTTTTGTTTTGTTTTGTTTTGTTTTTAGACAGGGATTCTCTATGTAGCCCTGGCTGTCCTAGAATTCTATATGTAGACCAGGCTACCTTCAAACTCACAAAGAACCACCTGCCTCTGCCTCCTGGTTGCTGGGATTAAGGCATGCACTACCACACCCTCCTTTTAAGGATTTTGAGGATAAAACTAAGTTTCATATTAATTGTTCAGGTACAGAAGACAACAGTAATGACCTTTTATGTGTTCAAAACTGGTGCTTGAGGGGCTGAGGAGAGAGTTCATTCAGGAGACGGCATGCCACATAGGCCTGAGGCTCAGAGTTCGCTCCCTAGTACACACACACAGGAGCAGGGAGTACTGAGAGGGAGGGACCTGTAACCCCACTGCTGGGGAGGTGGGGGCAAGAGGGTCCCTGGGGCTTGTTGCCCAGCCAAGCCATTTGACCCAGTGAAGGTCAGATTCAGTGAGAGAGCCTGCCTCACTCACTGGAAGATGATTGAGGAAGATCCCTAGTATCAACCTCTGACGTCAACCTGCACAGTTAGGCACACACATCAAGAGAAATCACACACACACACACACACACACACACACACACACACACACACACATGGATGAAATATGGAAACCACAGTGCGGAAACAAATTTGAGAAACAAAACTGATACTTTAACTCAGCCATTTTTAAAAGACAGATCTGAACTTCAAGCCAGAAATAAGAAACATGGAAGACGCTTTCACAGGCTGTCCTATGAAGTACAGTTCACCCTTGAATAACACAGCAGTTAGAGTATATACCCACTGCAAGGTAGGAAATCCCGGGGTAATTTTAAACTAGCTACACAGCCGGCTCTTGACTCAAAGCTACTAACAGAAGGTCTATGAATCATATCCTGTATATTACACATACTTTAGATAAAGTATATGAAAAGCCCAGAGAACATTTGTTTTTGGAGGCAGGGTCTCACTACGTAACATAGGCTACTTAGTGGACCACCAGGAGTGGCTGGGGGTTGGGGGTTGGGGGTTGTCACTCTTTATTACAACATACAATTTCCTGCAGAGCTGAGCTGCTAGATTAGTGGTTCCCAACCTTCCTAATGCTGCAACCCTTTAATACAGTTCCCCGTGTTGGGTGACCCTCAAACGTAAGCTTATTTTTGCTGCTACTTCATGACTGTGATTTTGCTACTGTTATGAATCATGGTGTAAACGTCTGATATGCAGGATGTCTGATATGCAGGATGGCAACCTTGCATCACAATTAATGTCCCATAGTGTTGGCTGTGGATATCCTCAGCTCAGGCTGAAAGAGTAGGCGCAGGTGACTCCACCATGAACAAATGTACTACTTGGTACCCATCTGGGCCTGCTGTATAGACTCACTTCCTTACAAGCCCCATCAAAACAGTCAGCTGAAACTTAAAAAAAAAGAATTAATTAGTTAATTAATTTATTTATTATACATAAGAACACTGTAACTGTCTCCAGACACACCAGAAGAGGGCATCAGATCTCATCACGGATGGTTGTGAGCCACCATCTGGTTGCTGGGATTTGAACTCAAGACCTCTGGAAGAGCAGTCAGTGCTCTTAACCACAGAGCCATATCTCCAGCCCCAGCTGAAACTTATTAGCATGTTGATTATTCAGACACTGTGTGTACATAAATATAAGAGGGAAAAAGGAAAGGCAAAAAATACCTTGTGTTCTTGCAAGCTTAAATAAAATGATGACTCAAAATAGCATGAAGAGGAGCCAGGTGTGGCTCACACTACTTTGGCCGTTGATTCAGGAAGACCTCTCCGAGTTCGAGGTCAGCCTGGGCTACAGAGCAAGAGCTGTCTCGGAAAGCAACATAAAACAAGCCAACAAATAAACACCCAGTCACAGACTCGATGCTGGCAGAAGGAAAAGAAGTTCTAGGTCATCACAGAAAACATCATCTACCACAAAGCCAATGAGCTTTCCTTATGATTTTAAGATCCCCAGAGTTCTTGGGCTGACAGGTTAGGTTGACAACATGTGATGTTCTTCCAGAGGACTCAAGTTTGGTTCCCAGCAACTTGGTTCCCAAGTCAACTATTTGTATCTCTGGCTCCAGGGGGAATCTAACATCCTCCGTGGGCACCTGCACCTCTCTCTCTCACTCACACACACACACACACACACACACCTTTAAAATAAAAATAAGCTGGGCATGGTGGCGCACGCCTTTAATCCCAGCACTCGGGAGGCAGAGGCAGGCGGATTTCTGAGTTCGAGGCCAGCCTGGTCTACAAAGTGAGTTCCAGGACAGCCAGGGCTATACAGAGAAACCCTGTCTCGAAAAACCAAAAAAAAAAAAAAAAAAAAAAAAAAAAAAAAAAAAAAAAAAAAAAAAAATCAACCCCAAAGGTCCATTTGAAATCTTTGCCATAAACTCTTGGCTAAGCCTATTTCTGCCCAAATCACCCAACTTCTGACTAAATGGCTCAACTCACTGTTCACCTCGAATCTCCAATCCCAGTTTCACCTGTACACCAGTGTCCTTCCCTGAAACCAGAGGGCTAGTATCGAGGCACTTGGATTCAAAGGAGAGTGTGCTGAATGGAAACAAATAGAAGAGACCACTGTGTAGTCAAAGGCTGTGTATGGGCTTCCTTTATAGCTAAGGATGGGTCTCACTCACTGGCCCACACCATTCTTTTCTGCCATACAGCTCAGCTAAAACAAACCTATCCCTTATCCCTAGGCATGCCTTATGTGATTCAGGCTTCCTACATAGCAGTATTAGGACCTGTGCATGTGCTGGGCAGTGGTGATGCACGCCTTTAATCCCAGCACTTGGGAGGCAGAGGCAGGAGGATTTCTGAGTTCAAGGCCAGCCTGGTCTGTAGAGTGAGTTCCAAGACAGCCAGGGCTACACAGAGAAACCCTGTCTTGAACAAACAAACAAAAACAAACAAGACCTGTGCACACACAGAGTACTTGTTTGATGGGTTAGAATTTCTCTGGAAGAGCAGTACATCACTGTTTGTATTTTTTTTTTTAAATAAATTCAAGTGCTTCTATATATGTTAACATGTCTGATGTTTTTTGTTTGTTTGTTTTTTGTTTTTTTTTGCATGTTGCACTTCCAAGAATTGCCTCCCTCTGTGAACCATTCCATTCTAAAGATTGATGTTCTCTCATGGCCATTCCCAGTACTGTCTCACTGCAGTGAGCTGCAGAGGGGATGAAGTATACTACAGCCTGGATGGACCTTCAGGTGTTATTCCAAGGGAAACAAAGCCTTCATATCACTGTTTTCATTCATAGGAAACAAAAACCAGGCAAACCTTAGAGACAGAAAGTAAACAGTTTAGTGGTTGCCAGGAGATAGGGGAGGAGAGGGGAGGGGAGGAGAGGGGAGGGGAGGGGAGGAGAGGGAAGAGGAGGAGAGGGGAGAGGAGGGGAGTGGAGAGGAGGGGAGGAGGCTGTTGATGGCTGTGAGGTTTCTTTGCAGGGTACAATGAGTGGTACTTCTGAGTCCACTCAAACACCCCCTAACTGTACACAGTGAGGATGAGTTATATGATGTGTCAATTGGCTTTAATGTAAAAGAATGAGTAAATCAAAAATAAAATTTCAAATATAAATCGGAAAATTTGAATCTATATTTCACCCCCAAGACAAGGTCTCACTGTGTAGCATTGAATAATCTGGAGCCTGTTCATAGACCAGGCTGGCCTTGAACCCCCAGAGATGTACCTGCCTCTGTATCCCAAGTGCTTCATCTAAAGACTTGTACCACCACACTGGGCCTGCTGTGTGTTTTTATTGGTCACATCTGCCCACTCTTTGAGATCCTATATGTTTAATGCTTGCTGAGTAAGGAGGGAATAATGAGAAATGAAGAGAAATTAAGGGAAGGTCAAGACTTGGAATTCTGGAAGGGCAGGCATTACAAACTATTTTTTGCATGTGTGTGTGTGTGTGTGTGTGTGTGTGTGTGTGTGTGTTCATGTGTAGGCATGCTAGTGTGTGCAAATGAACATATATACTTGTGTACACATGTAGAAACCAGAACTTGAAGTCAGATGTCTTCCTGGCCAGCTTCCCACCTTATTTACCAAAGCAGCCAGTCTTCCTGAACTTACAGCCCACTGACTCAGCAATCTTGCTAGCCAGCTGAGGACATTTGAAAAAACAGGAATCCCGTGGTTCTGGTTCTCTGCCTGTTACCACGTTTCTCAGGAACTATCCTGTATGAGTGGTATCTCCCACACCATCTACTGAATCCAAGGACCCTCTTAACCCACATAGGAATTGAGTTCCCCAGGAGGAGACTTTTTGCTGTTACCCACTGCCTTTTGCTTGTTCTAACATTCTGGTCTAGGAGAAGGGGTGCTCTGTGTGTGTGTCTGTGTGTATCAGGGGTGGGGCACGAAACAATCGAGACAATCAGAGCCTTCAAATCTGGCTTTATGGTTGTTTTCATATAGCTCAGCCTGGCCTGGAACTTGCTATTTAGCAAAGGATCCTCCTCATTCCAGACTTTCTCTTTCTTCTTCTTCTTCTTCTTCTTCTTCTTCTTCTTCTTCTTCTTCTTCTTCTTCTTCTTCTTCTTCTTCTTCTTCTTCTTCTTCTTTTTCCTCTTCCTCTTCCTCTTCCTCTTCCTCTTCCTCCTCCTCCTCCTCTTCCTCCTCCTCCTCCTTCTTCTGGTTTTCTGTGTAGCCCTGGCTGTCTGGAACTCACTCTGTGGACCAGGCTGGCCTCGAACTCAGAGATCCACCTGCCTCGCCTCCCAAGTGCTGGGACCAAAGGTATGTGGCATCACTGCCCCGCTTCCAGACTTCTTTTACCCCAGCAGTTATGTTGTTTTTGATCACTGGACTCTGTATCTGGCCATCTTCTTGAAAGAGGACTTGTGCCTCAGTCCCCAACTCATCTCTTGTGGATCTACTGCCCTTTCTTCTGATGAAGCTTTTAGGGACAAGTGACTTCTTTCTTGGGCTCCACACCCTGTAGCCAGGCCTTGTCACTTAGGACTCCAGAATCCTCACTCTGCGAGGAGTGCTGGAAGGAAGGCATCTAGGTCCCTGCGGCGGCTTGCTAGTTGGCTGGAACTTTCCAGCGGCTCCAGAGCAGACTTGCAACGAGTCTCCTACTCCATTCAGGTTCCCAAACCAACTTCTTAACGGCGCCGCGTACAGGCGCTATTGGGGTGCTAATTTGCTCCTGGCGCGCCCAGCTCCCCTGGTCGATAACTTGCTCGCCCCAACCCTCTCCTGGGCGAATGGGAGGGTCGCACAGGCGGGTAGGAACCAGTGGTGTGGAGGTGCGCCTAGGAGAGTCGCGGTGGCGCGCAGGCGCACTGGGCTCTCCACGGCCGGCTCTCGGGTACAAAGAGCGCGCGGTGCCTTGCGGACTTCTCGGTTAGAGCCGCAGCCGGTTTATGTCCCTGCACTCGGTGGCTCCCGTCAGCCGCAAGTTACTCTTGCGCAGCCACTGCAGGATTCTGCTCGGCGATCTAGTATAACTGGGGTTTGATTCTGGCGCTGCCTGAAGCCCCGCCCAGCGCTTCTCGGTCCCGCCCCGCGAGCCGCCCGCCCTGTGCCAGCTCCAGATTCGCGGCGCTGGAGGTGAGTATTGGCAACGCTGCGTTCCTGTCTGTCCCCTGCAGGGACGATCTGTAGCGCCTGAGCTCCGACTCTACCCTGAGCCAACAGGGTGTCCAGCCTCACACTCTTGGCGTGTGCTGGAGCGCCCGGCGACACTGGTTCTGGGATTGCCCTGGGAAGGTCCGTGGGGTTGCCTTGGCTAGCAGTCGCCTGGGATCACCGCTGGCGCTCGAGGGGGCGGCGCCTCCGGACCTGGAGTAGGACGCGCTGGTCCTTTGATACCAAGCAGTCCTTTCGGAGGCGGAGTGCAGTGCAGTGCAGTACAGCGCCCTTTTCCAAGGCGTCCCAGGGTAAGATCGGTGTACCCTCTGGCAGAAGGGAGCGGCGATTAGTGCTCATTTATCCTGGTCCGGGAGCGGCAGGTGGCCCTAGCTGGTGTTGCAGGGTCTGGGCGTGGGGGGAGGGGTGGGTGCGGCCTTTACCGACCGCCCTAAGCTCCGGGACCTGCTTGAGTTCCTGAGGACCTGCGGTGTCAGGTCCAACAGAGCGGGTGGCAGCGTTTCGGGGCACACTTGGTACCGCAGGCACGTGGGAAACCCCGCGCTCGGGAGCCGCGGAGCCGGTGAGTCTCATCCCCTCTCACCAGGTCCCTTTGCAACTTTCAAAGGCAACTTTTCGCGGGCGGTCCGGCCGGAGCTGACTCCGCGCGACTGACCCGGCGCAGGCCTTGTTGTTCGCGTTGGCAACGTTCTGTGGCGTCCCCCAGCGCTTGTTTTCTGCACTTCTCTCCCGAGGTGCCTCTCCGTTCGTCTAATTAAAGTACCGAATCAGACCGAGAGTCCAAGACTAATCAGGAATGCCGATCCCCCGGATCAGTGACCTTGGTCGTCACCTGGGCTACTTGGGAACCAAAGCCTCCTGGCGTTAATGGCGAGTTTGTAAGAGTTGGCTTTTTATGCGGTACTTAGTTATCTTGTTTATCATTTCGTGCATCGCTCTCCAGTAAGTTGTTGGGCCCTTCAATGTTTAATCTATTTAAGCTTTATTTAAAAAGTTGGATATACTTTAAAATGCATGAGTCATTGACTTTTAATATAATAATAAAATTATGCCATCATCAACGCTCCCACCTCCCCACAAAAACCATCTCCTGGACCGAGCGTTTCTGCCTCTTCCCTCAGGGTAAGAGGGATAGATAAGTAGTGAGAAGTAATCAACCTAAATTTGGGGAAAGATGCTGAGCTGGGCGGCTGAGGGAAAGTGTGTCAGTTGATTGGGGAGATTAAAAAGGGTGAGGATGGAGGAGTGTCTGTCGCCAGTGCAGACATTCACTTAGCTGAGAATTCATTTAGCTCCCATGGGGGCCTTTGGTGATCTTTCCGAGAGAGCGAGGGTTGCCTCCCCCACAGGTCGCTCTAGTTGACTGACTTACTATGGCAAAAGTGAGTTCTGGAGATGGGTGTGCATTGGGGGTTGGGAGAAGGGGTTGGGGTTGGGGGGAGCAACAGGAGGCAAGGAAAGAGGACAGAATCAGAGCATGCACATGCACAAAGGAGAGAGATTAAAGGGGGAAAGACCCTTCAAGTTTAAAAGCAAGGATTGTTTTTAGTACTGGGTTCCAACTCAGGCTACAATCATGCTAAATAAGTATTTTACTATTGGGCTCCACTCCCAGTGCCTAAAAGTACTTTAAAAAAATGTTGCCCAAACTGGCTTGTGAAGAAACTACAGGCATTGCTACATCAAAAACTAGGTTGATGATCCTATGTGTACTGGAGTTCAGAAGACATCCTCTTCAAGGGAGGATGGGATACGAAGGGTCTAGGTGGGGAGAAAGCCAAGGTTTGGGGAGACAATTCCTTTTAACGGCTGTGTAGTATTCCATTTTGAGACTTAATTCATTTTAGGATGGGACTTTGAGTCCATGTATGTGTATACATGTCTATTGGGAATAGGAGCAAAGTTAGGAGTTCTGAGCTAGTGTTTAGATTAGATGATACTGTCAAATAGTACTTTCCAAAGTAGTTCTTTCTTTCTTTCTTTCTTTCTTTCTTTCTTTCTTTCTTTCTTTCTTTCTTTCTTTCTTTTAGATTATACTAATATCAGCAGTGTGATGAGTATAAATACTGGCCTTAAACTACAACAGGAGATTTAACAGTGATGCCCTCTGCTAATATGAAATCACAATTCTAATACTTTTATAGTATTTCTTAAATATTTTAATAGTTTTGAAATATTGTTATTAAAATACCACCAAACCTGTGTGTGTGTGTGTGTGTGTGTGTTGATATAGGATCTCATGTAGCCCAGGCTAGCCTCAGACTCACTGTCTAGCAGAGGATAGTCTTGAACTTCCAGGTGCTGGGTTTGCAGAGCTGTGTCGCCATGGTTGGTACAGGTACTGGGGTGATTCTGGGTGCGCCCTCATGGGACCATGATCATCCTGTCATTGGGAATGTTTTTCTGTTCCTTGGCATGGTGTGTGATGCTTCAAAAGTCATCTTTATGTGTAGCTTTCCTCTCATAGCTGGTTGCTTAGTAGCTGGGGCTTCTCCTTTGAGTGTCTCTGAATCCTTGTTGTTACACTGCTCCTTGCAAAGCTGAGGAACCTCTGAACTGATTACAGTATCGAGTAAAGACATCTTTCAGTTGGTAAGTAACAGTGACAGGGTCTCTTGTGGGTTGAAATGCTATTTCTGAAGATAATGGCGAGGGAGACCCTAATGTCTTCCTTTTTAAATAGAGTAAGTCGCGATTTCATTGAGCAGTCACGTTCAGTTTTTCTTTGTGTGCTACTCTGTGGCAGAGGCTCTGAGCCAGGGGCCTTAGGAGATAAAAAGAAGGATCTTACTATAAAGTCCGGTTTTGTTGGTTTGTTTGCTTTGTCCAGAAAGAGTATGCAAAAAATTTAAAGTTAGGCAAAACTCCAGCTCAGGACTGAGGGTTATTTTGTCTGTTTATGTTTGAGTTCTGAATCAGGTTCTTCCGGGGATGCTTAGGAGCAGTTTCTGAGAGCTGTCAGTCTTGGGCTGATCTTCAAGGGATCTCAGGGGAGATGAGGGCCACTGGGCATCTCTAGGGAGCCTCACAGTGGACAGGGAGGTACTGTTGGCTTCCAGGACAGCCAGAAGTGGTGTGCGATTCTTTGCTCTTCTTGAGGAAGATTCCAAGTAACAGAGCCGACAGAAAGGCAGGACAACACTTGGCTTTATTGGAAGAGAGCCTCCTGCACAGCAGCACTGAGGGGGCTCCTTTTGAAGACTTGGGGGGCGGGGGGCTGGGATCCATGTGTGGCTGCTTTGTGTAGCCGGAGCTTGCAACTACTTTTTCTTTCTCCTCTTGGAATTCAGTGGAAATTTTCCTAATGGGAAAGCTTGTGAGTAAGGTGATAGCCTTTAACTTTTGGTAAATAATAATTATATTTCTTTCTATGACATGCAGAGTCCTGGTGGAGGAACCCTGAGGTCATAGCAAGGGAGGAGGAACTGAGGTACTGAGCCGGAATAGGAAGCAGGGGTTAAACCTGCCTGCAGTAGACCCCAGTGGCTCATTCTCAGAGGTAGTCACTGAGCCAGGGATAGGTAGCAGGGATCTGGGTGACAGGCAAGGGGTTGACTATACGTTGAGAACCAGAAACTCAAGTAGGCAAAGGCCATAGAAGTTAGATACCAGCAATGCTGGACATGGGATGTTTGAATGGCCATTTGAGAGTACCCGCTTTGTCCATGGACTTGTGACTGTGAATACTGTTGTTCTGAGCCTAGATCCCCTGACTGTAATGTAGGATCTGTAGCTTGCTCTGTGAGTTTTGGTGAGTTACTGATCTGCTCTTTGCTTCACTTTCCCTGCTGTGAAATGGCGTTAATAGGTTGTGTGTGTGGCATAAATCTGTAATCCCAGAGACTTGGGGATGTTGGACTGGTCATGTGTTCGAGGCCAACCTCGTAGAGACACCTGTGCATTTGGGAGAGGCAAGGAAAGAGAACCATGAAATTGGCCTGTGTGAGAGAGAGCTGACCCTGATGTTTTTGTGAATGCCTCCCCCCTCCGCCCCCGCCCCCAACACTGCACCACTATACTCTAGGCCTGGAGATGTGGTCTTTGCCCAGGGCAGGTGGGGTCCTGATCACAATCACCGGGTGGTTTTTATTTCACTCTTAGGCTTTAAAGACGTGCTTCCTTTTTCTCCTCTTGCACTTTGCATTTAAATGGTGGATGCTGGAAGCAAATGCCATTCTCTGTATGAAGACTCTTGGGACAGGTACAGCTTCAAGCATTGTCTGTGGATGTGCTCACAGCCTGGCTTGGTAGAGTGAGAAACTCCTTCTAATTTCATTACAGAAGCAATCAGTTAATTGGAAACAATTACAGTGTAGTGTCAGGAGCCCTGAAGCTCAGAAGAAGGTAGCTTTAAAAAAAATCATTTAGTTAATGGAATTGGGCAATGGAGCTTACTCTAAGTCTCAGAAGACATACTAATCTGTTTGTATAAGCTGAACCTGGAGGAGCACAGAACTGCTACTCCTATTGGTTTGCAGTTAAAACCACTGCAGATAAAACCACTTTCTGACACACTGCAGATAAAACCACTTTCAATGTTTCTTAAAATACAAACGTTGGCTTGATTTGAGACAAGAATGTAAACTTGTTATTGGTTGAGATTTGCGTCACCGCTTTGGTCTCTTGGCAATAGTCTTTCTGTCTCCTGTCTCTTTGTTTCTCTCTCTCTATGCCACCCCCTCCCCCCCGTTTGGTGACAGGGTCTCTCTGTAGCCCAGACTGACAGCAAACTGGAGATCCTGTCACCTCAGCTCGCCACGCCTGGCTTGGGTTTAAGGAAAGACATGAAAACAAACGAACTCAAGTTAGAGCAGCTGTCAGGTCTGAAAGCATCTTTCTCCTTTTCTTTCCTCCCACCTCCTCCTCCTAGAACTGAGTCGCCCTTCCCTGTAAAGGTAGCAGCCTAGGGGCAGCCACTGGGGGCTGGGATAGCCTCTCCTTTATCCTGTGCTGGTGTTGTACCAACCTCTTCCTCTTTTCCTTTCCCCACCTAGGACCGCCTGTCAAGCCAGCTCTCTTTGTTTGGCAGCCTTTCACTACTCTTATTTCTGATATTTAGATTAATTTTGTCAGTATTGAAATGTATATACATAGGACCACACAGAGTGACCTTCCGTGCCTGGTTATCCTCCCTCTGTGTCCTGTTCCTAAGATTAATCTCCTCCGTTGTATGGGGTTGGGGGTTATTCATGTTAATTGCTGTCTAGGGTTCTGTATTTTGAATATCCGAATCTTTATCATCTTCATGTGGATGGCACTGGGTGGTGGCCCTTTTGTTTTGTAATATAAATAGTGGTACTGTGATGGTCACTCTTGGTTGCTCCTTTGACATAATAGGTAGACGGAACCTCAGCTAAGGAATTGCCTCCATTAGATTGACCTGTAGACACATCTGTGGGGATTTGCTTGATTTCTAATGGATAGAGGAGGGCCCAGCCCACTGTGGGCAGCACCATTCCTAGGTGGGTGGTCCTGGGCTGTATAAGAGAGGTAGCTGGGCAAGCCAGAGGAGTGAGCCAGTAACTAGCACCATGGTTTCTACTTCAGTTCTTGCCTTCAGGTTCCCACTTTGACTTCTTTCAGGGGTGGGCTGTTGACCTGGAAGTGTAAGATGAAACAGACCCTTCCCACCCCGCTGTGTTATCACAGCCATAGAAAAGAAATTAGGACACCTGTCATGGGCACTTCTGTGCCATCTCTCTTGTTGCTGTTGGACATACATGGGCATCTATGTTGGAGATATGTCTAGGAGTTGAATGGCTGGGCCTGGAGTTGAGCTGGGACAGGTAGGTACTGCCAAAGTGACTTTGCTGGTGTCTCCTCTGGGCGTTGGTGTGTGAGCTCTGGAAGGCTCTCTTTTCTTGCCAGTGTTTGCAGTTGCTGGGGCCTTAATTTAGTGAACTGTAAGTGCCTGTTCTTGAGCTTCCCAGATGCTAGTGAAGACAAGCAACCCAAAAGGGTCACAGTCTTTTTGCTTACTTAGCATAATAAAACAGGAACCAAAGCACTTAGAGAATTCGTGGAGAGCTGGGCGTGGCAAAGGTGTCGCACACCCATTGTTTGGCAGGATCTTGAGATCTGGGCCCCTGAAACCCTGACCCAAAACCACCCAGCTGACACCAGGGAACCTCGTGTCTGTTATTTATATCTGCTTCTCCATACTGTACAATTCATCTTTTTTTCCATTTCTCCAGGGGATTTATTTCTAATCAAACTGGAAAGAATGGAATTATATGAGATACCCTCAAAGAATTTGATATTCAGGGTGTTGTCAGATATGATTAAAAGCTGACAGGCTCCTGCTATTTCAGCTTTTATATTGTGCTAAATTAGTCCATTGATTTTTGCCTCCTGAGGTAATATTTTTTGCAGGGGACAGTGTCTGAGTCATTCTGTGGAATGGGTCAGGAGGGAGGGAGGGGGGAGGGAAGAAGAGATCCTCACCAGGGCGGGGCCTGCCAACGCAGAGTCAGGTGATATTGGGAAGAATCCAAGGCATGGATGTAAGCTTTGGATGCAGACAGAACGTTGTCTTAGGAATGTAGCCTATGGGGTAGAATGCTTGGGTGTGTTTTGATTTATTTCCTGAAGGCTCTTTTGAAATTTTTCCTTCAACTTCAGGCCTCCTGTTTTGTCTTCTCGGCTGATTCTTTTTAAGGAATTAGCCTCTTTTAGAAGTGCCATGCACAGCTAGCACCCAACTGGTGCTTCTTCATTCCTGCCTTCCCTTGGCCCTGGATGTTAGTATGAACAAGGAATGGGTGCCTGTGATCTGAAATGCCTGTGACACACCTGTGATATACCTGTGACACACCTGTGAGGACTGTTCTGTTGCTCGAAGAGTTTGACTCTTGGGCTACGTAAGAGGGAGTCTGGGCTTCAACCTGGGGTGCAGAATCAGATTTTTGCCTCTAGAGACACCACTTTTATTTAACTTCCTTTAGAGCCTAAGTTCGGAAGTGGGAGAGACATGGATGAGGGAAACATTAGTACTGGCAGGCTCTCTGGTCACATCGGGAGAAGACATTGAGACAGCATGCTGGGGATGGACCTTTCTGCACACTGGTTTTGCGTGTCCTTCTGTGAGATGGTGTGAACTGGGCTGTGTCTTTGGGGAGGCAGCAGGGGTGGTGTGTGTGTGTGTGTGTGTGTGTGTATGGCTCCAGAGTTGGGTCTAAGAGTCCTTGTGGGATGCTGGGAATGACAAATATAGCGAGGAGGTGCAGGGCAGAGCCCCTGGCTCATGGCTGTGCAGGGAGAAGCTAAGCTGCCCTTAATAGACGTTCAAAAATATTTGATAAAACACAAACAACCGAGCCATCCTCTCAGTAGCAGAAATGCCTAAAGCTTCCCCCTCAGCGCTCACCACTGCTGAGGTTCAGGCTCCTGCCTGAGGTGGCTAGTTGGTACCTGTCCCTTGGTTGAAGAGTCCCTTGCTTCCATCAGCTAGCCCTTACCATTTAAGATTTAAAGTTGTCCTAGTGACGTTTGATCCCAGCCACCAGTGTGCTTCTGAACCCGTTTTGTTTGTTTGTTTGTTTGTTTGTTTGTTTCCCCATTCCTGCCCCCTCACTCCTTTTCAATTTGGAGCATGAGGGAACAATGCATCATGTGCCTCCTATTCAGAAGGGTCTGTGTAGGCATCCGTTTTTTTGCAACCTACTTTTAATAAGGGTTCAACCTCTCCTCTAGCCCGCCACCCAGCAGAGGTAGAAGAGAAACGTTATTAGGATATTAGGGGAAGTGGACTTGTTCAGCAATTGTTCTTTGGTGGTGAGCTCGATCTTCTTGGGCAGCTGTTCAGGCCCATAGCAAACACCAAATAGGATTCAGCAGCTGCAGACCAGTCCTCTAGACAGGCAGACACCACACACAAACCAGCAGCTACAGTCCAGTCCTTTCTTTGAGTCAGTCCTCAGGCAGCTATAGTTCAATCCTGAAGAAACCTCTAGGCTCACCAGCCAGCCTGAGGTGAGGCCGCAGAAGCAGCAAGTTGCCAGAGGAACCTCAAGAGCGGTTCTTGCGAGTTTCTCTCGATGGTGGTATTACCAACAAGTTGAGCTCAACTCCACTATGTAAGGGGAATCAATACATGTATGTCGTTAATGACGAATAATGTAAGGAAGCAAACTAAACCAAGGCTTAGTCCTTGTCTCCCAGTGTCTGTGGGGTCAGATTTATACTCCTTCATCATGCATCCTTTCACGTGTTTGCTATAACTAAACATCCTTTCACTGTGCCTGCTTCAGGAAAACAGTGTTTGCTTTAGCAAGACATCCTTTCACCTGTGGGCCCCAGCAAAACATCATTTGACATAACTGACTTTCCAAAGAGACTTAAGTTTTCCACTTCAGGTCTGGATCCCTTTTTTGGGAAAAGAGAAACAGACATGATTTATTTTGGGTTTCATGTAGCTATCCTCAAGAAACACACTTCCTGTGGGTGTTCTCATGGAAACATGGAAAGCCAATGCAGGGCCTCTGTGGCTTGGACTGTGGTCCCTAAGGTCATTTTACCTGCTGGAGGATTCAAGAGTCTTACTGAGACACTCAGGGTTTCCCTGATGGAGGGAAAGCTGTGCCAGACATCACCTCTCACGGTAAAAAGTAGCTGGTTAGAAAACACCACCACCATCACCACCACCACCAAAACCACTGAAAACTGGTAATGCCTTATGGCACATGCCTTTTTAATCCCAGCCCCCTTGAGGCAGAGGTAGGGTTTGTCTCTGTGAGTTCAAGGCCAGTCTGATCTACAGAACAAGCCAATGTCCCCAGAGCTATATATTGAGACATGGTCCTCCCCCTGCCTCCATAAAAGGCACTAGGACCTTGAAGACTCCAGTGTGGCCCCAGATGATGCCATAAAATAGCTTCTGTGGGAAAAACTGTCACACCTGCTCCTGCATTTAGTAACAAGGGAGGTCATAAAGTTCTGGGGCTGTGGACTTCATACAGTGTAGCAATCATTTGCTTGGGAACTTGGAAAGAACACATGGGGTGAGCCTCTGGCCTCACGTCTAGGTTGCCCAGAGAGCTGAGCCTGCCCAGGGTGTGCCCATCTAATGGGGCCCTCACTCAGCCACTGTTGTCTTGTTGATAACAGTTCAGACTAGGCCCGTGGCATCAAATCTGTGTAAATGGCGCTTTGGCCAGGGCTCCCTTCCCTCTCCTTGTCTCTTGGTTTCCTAAAACAGCATTTCCTCTCCTGGGTCTCCAGCTCTTGATTGAAAGGCTCTGGTTGGGTCTAAGGCAGGGCGTAGGCACTAGGGGCCCAGAAGTCTCAACTTCACTCTTTTCCTACTGGACATGTCTCCCTCCTTTGCTTTTCCTGTGTCTGACAAGAAGTTCAAAAACACCATGCTGAAGGGTGTAAGTACATTTTGGTAAATTTGGATTGAACACTGGGAGTACACAGGAGGGACAACCATTCCTGACTAAAACTTCCTAGAAAAGTTGGAAGGGCTGCCTTGTTTACTGCTTGTGGAAGGAGAAGAGAAAGGGGCCACCACACTTGCCAGCCCACGTGGACAGGGCAGTAGAGCTCTCTAAGAAATGACAAGTCTCCACTGCAGGGATCCTGCAGGCCACCTCTATTAAGATATACCATCTCCCCTATATCTGTCCCTGCCTTGGCTTTTTCTGTCAGCAAACTGGGTGGGCAGAGGCTGTCTCACACAGACCTGAGGAGATCAGTGAGGTGGTGGATTATAATCCTCAGGGTCACAGAGAGCGTCCTCTGGTTATTGGGAAGAAAGAGTGTTGCTGAGGTAACTGAGGTAGGTGTTCTTGAGGTTGGGGCACTGGTTACTGGGAGCCCTGAGTGGAAGAAAGAGATCTTTCCTATGCATATCCATACTGGTGCTTGAAACATCTTTTCTGAGACTTGTGGGGGTGGGGTTATATGTTGAGAGGGTTGTGCTGGAAGCTTCTGTGGGGTTTCCCAGGTCTGTGGGGTGAGCCATGCAGGTTTGGCAACAGTGTCTGTAGAGAATCTGAATAAACCCAAGAGATAAATCTGGCTGTCCTGTTTACCTGAGGTAATGCCTGAAGTTCGAGGGGAAGATAGTGATTTGTAACATTTGCTACATTTGTAGCGGTGTTTGGATAAGGAATTCTGGGATGGCAGTGTGCTCCTGAGGAAACCCGGGTACTTTCCAGGGCTAGTGAGAGCGCCTTGTTGTCTGTCCTCATACGCATTAAAACAAACTTTTCTCTCATCAGTACAAGGTCATGAAGAAGTCATTTGTGCGCATCTCACATACTTGTCTAAATTCTGTGAAGACAGTTACAGGGGAGTAAGAACAACGGAAAATTCAAGTTTTAAAACTGGACAAGACAGCATTTGAAGTCATTAGAAAAACGCCTGTTAGGACTATTGCAAACAAATGGTTGAAATTTAAAAGTAACAACAAACCCTGATGAGCAGTAGCAGAGATGTAGAAATGTACACTTTACTGTATACTGTTGATGAAACTCTAAGTGGGCGGACCACGCTCTCTGACTTGGCAACTGCACTTACTTCCCTGAAAAGATGCATATCCTCAACAAGATTAACATATACATTCATCATAAGCATTTGGGAGACTTCATAAATAAGGCAGATTAGAAACTCTCCAAATGGGTCAAAGGTGGTTGTGATATCGTATAATGGAGTACCACCGCTCAGCAAGGGGGTTGGGGGCAGAGATCGGCTGCTGTCCAGAATAAGATAAACATGTACAGATGCTATAACGAGAAATAAATTGGATACAACTACATATTATACGACTTCACTAATACAAAGCACAGATCTACACAGAACTAGCTCAGCTACTAGAAGCCAAGACAGAGCAGACTGGAGCAAGGAGTTACTGACAGAGGAGCAGGAGGAACATCCAACCCTGGTATTGTTGCCTGTCTCTGATCTAGGTGTTGACAGCTCTTTTCATTTGTAAGAATTCATCAAGATAAACATTTAAGTGTTAGGGTCTTTAGTCTTATTCTACTAATTGTTCCATGTTCAAAGCATACAGATCAATTTTTTTTAAGTAAAATAATTTTGATTTATTTTTAAAGTTTTTTTTTTTAAAAAAAGAAAAACTAACTGGTTTAAACAGATCAGCATTTAGAAAAAAAATGTGAGATTGTGTTGGCTAGTTTTATGCCAACTTACCACAAGCTAGAATCATCTGAAATGAGGGAGCCTCAATTGTGAAAATGACTTCATAAGATCAGGCTGTAAGGTATTTTCATAATTAGTGGTTGATGGGAGAGGGCCCAGCCCATTGTGGGTGGGGCCATTCCAGGCTGGTGGTCTTGGGTTCTATTAGAAAGCTGGCTGGAGCCGGTCATGGTGGCGCACACCTTTAATCCCAGCACTCGGGAGGCAGAGGCAGGCGGATTTCTGAGTTCGAGGCCAGCCTGGTCTACAGAGTGAGTTCCAGAACAGCCAGGGCTATACAGAGAAACCCTGTCTCGAAAAACCAAAAGAAAAAAAAAGAAAGCTGGCTGGGCAAGTCACAGGAAGCAAGCCAGTAAGCAGCACCTCCCCACGGCTCCTCTGCATCAGCTCCTGTCTCCAGGTTCCTGCCCTGTTTGAGTTCCTGTTCTGACCTCTTCAGTGGTGGACAGTGCCATGGAAGTGTAAGCCAAAGAAACCCTTTTCCCCCTAAGCTGCCTTTGGTCATGGTGTTTCATCATAGCAATAGAAACCCTAACTAAGAGATCAATTATTGTTTATCAAGTTCCTTTTAATTGGTGTTTGAAAAAATGGTTCCAATATTCGGGTCAGATTTGCAGGCAGCCACTAAGACTAAGGTATTTACAAAAAAAATTTTTTTTACTTCCCATAAAACTGGCAGACAGTTCCATTTCCTGGTTTTGCCAGGAGCCTAGGCCTGCCAGTTAAGTTTATAACCTCGATTCTCCGTTTTATCCCCCACCGGTTAGACATTAATTACACGCCTGTGCGAAGACGGACCTTTGAACTACTATTTTCTTTTGAACTCACTATTGTTCTCACCGGGATCTTCTAAAGGTCAGCCAAACTAATAGCTATGTTCTAGTCCCTGTGCTCCCCAAAGCAGCTGTGCAGAAGATAAAAAAAAATATTTTAAATGCAAAAAGGTAGAAGTTATTTCCTGTTTGTTTTGTCATTGGTTAGCTGAACGTTCCCCCAACAGTAAGACCTGTATACTGTATGTATACCTGCCCACTCCTCCAGACCGCGCTGTAGGGGATGAATCCTCCCTTGGTCCATACCTTGGTTTCAAGAGTAGAGTGGTTTTATCACTTGCTTTAGACGGTGGCTTAAACCAACGACTTTTTCTATTACATGACAGCAAGAGCTCTGATGCAGGGGACTTGCTTTACTTTGGGTCCAGACTGAACAGGTCACGCTACCCACTCTGAGATATATTCTAATTGTAGAGAAGGAAATGGCTCTTCATGCCTACTTGTGGGTCCATTCCGTTCTTCAGTGGATGGAAGCCAGCCACAAGGACAAGCTGGCCAGCAGGAGGAGGTGGGATATAATTACATTAATTCTTCCATCTGAGAATATTGTACGTCACATAAACATGGGAGGGATGTAATCTTCCAGAAGGGAAGCAAATAATTGCAAACAGTGTAATCTCCCATAATAGAAAACTATATTTAATTCAGAAAGGTTTAATGACCTCTATGGCAGTGCCAAAGCCGTTTTTAGAATTGATTATCAAGTGCATTCCGGAGTTTCATTTTGAAAAGGTTAGGCCTCAGAAATCTGCCTAGATTTGGAAAACAAGGTCCACTCTTTGGACAGAGCTGATTAATCTTTCATGAGCGGGAGAGCTGTACCCACAGCGTGGTAACTTTCCATTCACTGTTATGAAGAGTCCAGAAAGAAATCTTATTTCTTAGGCCTAGAACGCAGTGGCATTCTGACTTAGCCTGTACAAGTCCCTTCGTTCACTCATCACCCCACCCCTGAAAGAAAAACCAACCTACCATAATTATATTTGTTATTCTCTTGGCTTTCATGTCTGGATTTTTCACTTGCTCCATCTTATGAGTCAAGCAATCTTGTTTAATTACCTATATTGATATGTATATGCCACCAGCTAGCTAGAGATGGCTAGCACTACCGAGAGAATAGAAATGCAGGGTGGGTGGATCCATCAATGGGCAGAGAGCTTGCTCTTCCAGATTGATAACCTAAATTTGATCCCCAGCACCCGCTTGAAAGCCAGGTGTGGCAGTGGGTGGCTGTAATCCGAGCACTGGGGACGTGCAGATGGGTCTCTGGAGTCTAGCAGAGTGTGTGAGTTCTACATTCAGTAAGAGACCGTCCCCCCAAAAAACAAAAAGCAAGGACAAAGGAGTGAAGAGTGATTGAAGAACATACTCAACATTGACCTCTGCTCTCCACATATGTGCACAGCATCATATAGGCAAATGCTTACACACACATGAACACACACACACATGTATGTATGTAGAAGATGGTACCTTCTGAGGAAAATAGCATTTTTTAGGACCTAATAAATTTGCCTCGACAGTTTTCTTTAAAAAAAAAAAGAAGATTGCTAACAGAACCTCTATCCCTTGTGGTTGCTTGACCCAAGCCATGGTCAGCTCCACCACATTCTTTTTTTTTTTTTTTTTTGGTTTTTCGAGACAGGGTTTTTCTGTATAGCCCTGGCTGTCCTGGAATTCACTTTGTTGACCAGTCTGGCTTCGAACTCAGAAATCCGCCTGCCTCTGCCTCCCTAGTGCTGGGATTAAAGGCGTGCGCCACTACGCACAGCAGCTCCTCCACATTCTTGACAGCTGGTCCTGTGTCTCCTTCTGTGCTGTTTGCAGACAAGTTCTGCAAAAAAAACTTTTGGAGCACCAGACAGAGGGGGGTTGGTTTAGCAGGGTCCTGCTTTTACAGAATTACTCCAGGATCCATGAACCAGGGCGGTGACAGCACATGGCGCAATGAGACTGTGGCAGGTCCCTGTACAGGGAGAAATCTGTGAATGGGAACGTTATCCTAAAGCACTCTCAGTTGTTGGTAACATGTCTCCAGCAAGGGCAGGATAAGAATAAAGGCTCCTCAGGTGCTCATCTTGCTGCTCAGAAGTTGTTGGGCGAGCATGTAGCTTAGAAAAAGGAAACATGGCATGAACATCACGGAAATATGACAAGACCAGAGAGCAGTCACGGCTGCTGCTGACGCCGCCGACTCTCTTTAGCCTCGTGTGCATGAGGCCATTCCTCCCTCAGCTCTGGAGGGTGCTCCTCCATCCCATCTGCTGCCAGCACCCTGTAACCTTTGTGCCCTTTAGGGTCTGTATTTTCCTAACTCCAAGTCTGGCTGGACCCCAGAGTTAAGTTTATGAGTATGAATTAAAAACTAAGAAAAAGATGAATTTCCCCAGCCTTTACTAGGGGAAAAGTCATGCCCTGCTTGGTGGTACCTGCATGGAATTATTGCACTCTGGAAACAGAGATGAGGATGGGAGCAGAGTATTGCAAATTCATGTCCAGCCTGTTAAACGTAGTGAGTTCTGAGTAGCCAAGGCTGTACTGTGGGACCCTAATATCAAAAAAACTACAAACAAATGAGCAAGAAGTTTGATGGCCTTTATATGAAATTATTTTTGCCATTCTTTAAATCTTCATTTAGGCTCCTCTTAGTGGGGATGTGCTCAGGGCACCCTGGGGTACCTGTCCCAGTACTTAGCCTCAGAGCAAACCTTTAGATGAATGAACTAGGGGTTCCTAGTGTGCCCTAAGATCTGCCCTCAGGCCAGGGCCTAGAAACACTCTGAGCTGGAAGAAGGCATACAGCCAAACGGGCAGTTCTCCACATCTGGGAGATTGTTGACATACAAGCGCAATACCGTGGGAGGCTCAGAACTTGAGTGAGAACTTGAGCCTATTGGTTATTGCCAGCTGTGGGTGAGTGGGGTAGTGACTGAGAGCTCTTCTGGAGGGGTGGGGAGGTGGCGAGTTGGCCATTCCTGCCGTTCTGTCACCCAGACCTTTGTCTAAGCAGAGACCATCTGCTTAGGGAGGAGCCTAGGGTCAGCTCTTTGGTTTTGTGACTTCCAAAGTGGTTGGGCCTGTCACTGGTGCCCAGGATGCTAAACACTGGGTGCTTCCTGAACAGCTGACCTGGCCAAACTCAATGAAAGCTTGTTTTCTGTGAACTAGCAATCATTTGTGGAATTCCGAAGGACCCTGCACACCCGGCTCTCGGAGTGACAAGTAGTGCTCTTGCCTTCTCTCTACTTCTTGACTTAGCATGTTATAGTTAGTTAGAAAAAGTCACTGGGCCAGGGAGTGGTGGCGCATGCCTTTAATCCCAGCACTTGGGAGGCAGAGACAGGTGGATTTCTGAGTTTGAGGCCAGCCTGGTCTACAGAGTGAGTTCCGGGACAGCCAGGGCTACACAGAGAAACCCTGTCTCGAAAAAACCAAAAAAAAAAAAAAAGAAAAGAAAAAGTCACAGGAAGACTTCACATGGTGCTGTCCCACTCTTATCTCCCAGAAGCCCCCTTTTTGCAGAGAGATGGGGAAAGTGCTATTAGGAAATGCTGGAACTTTCTTTGGGAAAAAAATAATTGATTTATTGAATGATATAAAGCATGTATAATATAAAAACTATTTCAATGCATTCCCATTGTTCTGAATTTTGAGTGTTTTCTGCTTTAATTAAGATGGACGAAGTTTCAGGGCTGGAGAAATTGCTCAACAGTTAAGGGCACTCATTGCTCTTACAGAGGACCTGGGTTTGATTCCCAGGACCCACATGGTGGTTCATTCACCATCATCCATGAACTTCTGTTCCACGAGGTCTGATGCACTGCTCTGACCGCTGAAGGCACCAAACACACACAAGTGGTACACATACATACAGGCAGGCAAAACACTCACACATAGAATTAATAAATTTGAATACATAAAATAAGAAAGACCGATGAAGTTTCATCTAGTTTTGAAAATTGCCTCAGGTGTTTTGGAACAAGGTCATGCACAAGGACACATGGTGTGTGCTGACTCTTGTTAAGACTTTGGTTTTAAGCAAACAACTTGTTTGCATAAACCTCTGTTCCAGGGCCTCGGTGTTTTCATCAGGCACAGAGAATCCTGGGACTCCATTCCTAGAAGCAGAGCAAACCCTTACCCAAATGAGGAAGCTACTCCTGGTGTGTGGTGTGTGTCAGGCCAGGGACTCCGAGTGGGCGTGACCAGAATGCACAGTTACAGGCCGCATCTAGAAGGGACTTTTGAGTTGCTGTGCTATGATAAGTTATTGCCTAACCCAGCTCCTTTCCCAAACTCTGATGTTTATCCCTGGGCTAGCAAGGTGTACCTGCTTACACACTCCTGACCTGCCTCTGGCTGCCGTGGCTTACCCTTCGAATCACTTCTGTATGCTGAGAGCTTTTGGGAGCCAAACCTGAGTTGGCCAAAAGCTAAACACCAGCACTAATAAATATAACCCTCCCCCTCCCTTTCCCCCTCCCCCTCCCCAACCCCCAACCTCCTTCTCTGACCTTACTTGTCATTTCGCCTTTGTATCTACTGATGAGTGAGTCCTGGTCCTCCTGCTCATGGGCCACACCCCTTTGTGCTCTTTCCTCTTCCACAGCTCAATTTTGGACGCTTAACCTGGCTTCTCTGCAGACCATAGGCCCCTCTGATGGCCTTGGCGTGGCTCTAGGCTTGAAGTACTATTGGCTTTCCAGTCATTCTTGCTGATAATCCTCTGGCTCTCCCATAGCTCTATTCCTCTGTCCGGTTATCGCTTTCCATCTGCATTTGGGTGGGTGACTGCCTCAGACTGGCTCTTCCTACCCTAAGCTCTGAGGTCATCTTTACTTCCCTCTTCTGCACTGCACATTTATTTCTTTACCAGTGCTGGTGTCCTTCTCAGAATACACAAAGTCACCTCCTCTCTCTGTGCACAGGCCTCATCTTCATGTTCCTGTGTGACTGTAGTCCATTGTGGTCCATTCCTGGCAGCGGTCTTTTATAAGCAAGTTAGATAGTGAGCCATGCAGGCTGGCACATGCCTGTAATTCCAACACTTTGGAGAAGGAGAATGAGGAGGCTGGAGTAGGACCTCACTTTCAAGGTCACCTTGGGTTACATAGTCAGACCCGGGATGGGGGGTAAAGAAAAAGAAAAGGCCAGGGGAATGTTGCTTGATCTACTTAGGGTTTCTATTGCTGCAGTGAAACACCATGACCAAAAAGCAAGTTGGGAAGAACGGGTTTGTTTGGCTGTTCATCATCGAAGAAAGTCAGGGCAGGAGCTGATGCAGAGGCCACGGAGGGGTACTGCTTTGGCCTGTTCCTCATGGCCTGTTCATCCTGCTTATAGAACTCAGGAGCACCAGCCCAGGGGATGGCCCCACCCACAATGGGCTGTGCCCTCCCCATCAGTCACTAATTAAGAAAAATGCCCTCTGGCTGGATCGTATGGAGGCATTTTCTCAATTGAATCTCCCTCCTCTCAGATGACTTAAGTTGGTGTCAAGTTGGCATAAACTAGCCAGCACAGGACTTCTCAAACTGTTTTTGCTTTCTGTTTCCCAAGTGACCTCTGTTGCTTTTGCTGGGGCTCCTTACGACTCTGACCTGTTCTCCTGTACCCTCCTCCCTCGCTCTTCCTCAGCGATGTCTGTCTGTAGGAGGTGTTGTCCAGCCAGAAGTGCCCCGAGTCCAGAGGGCCATGCTCAAAGCTACTGTCTCGGTCCCTGATGACCCCATGTTGTAAGTGACCGTCTCACACACAGTCTTGACTGCCTTTTAGCAACTCAGCCTTTGCTTTTTTTCCCCTCAGATCAACCAATAACTCCTTATAGAGTGTATGTATTTTTTTTTTTATTCTCTGTCTACTCTGGTAGAATGTGGGTCTCTGCACTATAATGATCATCTTTTTATTTTTCTCTGTCTACTCTGGTAGAATGTGGGTCTCTGCACTACAACGACTGTCATCTATTGTTGGCTAACGTACAGGAGGCTGCAAGAGCAGAGTGTAGAATCACAGAAGGCACTCCCGAAGGTTTCTGTGGAATGAGCTACTTGTGGGTGGGGAGTCACTGTGCTCATCAGAATCCTCATTGTCAGGAGAGTGCTTCTCTGATGATTATGGATGTGCACACAGACACACAGACACACACACAAAGACACACACACAGGCACACAGAGACAAACACATAGACATACACAGACCTACAGACATACACACACAGACACACAACACATAGACATATATAGACACACAGACATACAGACAAACTACACACAGACACACAGGCATACATAGGCACACAGACAGACCTATACAGACACATACACAAACCACACACACACACACACACACACACACACATTGCTTGGTCCATGATATTTTCCTTTCGGCTTCAGCTACTGAGATGTCTGGGACTTTTGACAGTGATTCTCTTCAGTGAGTTAGTAAAATGAGATGGCTCTGCCCTCCTCTCCCTTCCAGCCCTTGCTTGATTAAAAGTGATCTTATCATTTTCCTTGCTTACTTGTTGACAATAACTCAATCTTAACAACATATATTTATCTTTATTTTATGTGTGTAGATGTTTTGCCTGCATGTATGGGTGTGTGTGTGTGTGTGTGTGTGTGTGTGTGTGTGTGTGTGTGTGCCATGTATCTATGTCTGGTGCCCTCAGAGGCCAGAGGAGATCATCAGATCCTGGAACTGGAGTTATGGATGGTTTTCTGCTGCTGTGTGGATGCTGGGAAATGATCCCTGGTTTTCAGGGTGAGCGCCCAGTGCTCTTAACTGCTCTGCCATTTATTGTTAGAATCATCAGATAACTTTAGGAAAGGTACCGCGTATAAGAATTCAAATCTAGCTTTTTACATGGGGCATGCCTTTAATCCTAGCACTTAGGAGGGAAAGGCAGTGAGTTCGAGGCCAGCCTGGTCTACAAAGTGAGTTCCAGGACAGCCAGAGCTGTTACATAGAGGAAACTCTATCTAATCACCCAAGAGGGGAAATGGGTGTATCAGACAGCTGGGCATGCCTCAGCTTAGCCAGCCTATTTTCAGCTTTCTCTCAGGGTCCTGGGCCCCCGTGGGGTTGGTCAGTGTTCTGAAACAGTACTAAGAATATGCTGGTCCTCTGTCTGCTTCCCTTGGCTTGAGTTTTGCTCAGATAGGCTCTAACATTCTTTAAACTGCTATGGTCTCCATCTTAAACCTAAAGCCCCTTAATTTCAGACAGAATATCTTTTGAAGTATTTCTTGCCACAGTTCTGTAAAGGCATTTGTTAGCTAAAACTTGAAAGGATTACCTTCTGGATGTACTGTGTATCCTTCACACATAGAAGTTCTCCTAGGGGCTTCACCTGTGGGCCGTGTGGGAGGAACCCAGAGTTGTAGAGTAGACAAACATCTTCCCAGAATTTGCTTTTTTTCCTTGAAGTCTTTGGAGGGATCCCTGTGAATTTGGCAATCCTTGCAAGTTCTGATGCATGGATGCGCATAAAACCTGGTAGTGATTCACGTGCCTGAGTTGGCCACCTTAGGGCTACTGACTCCAGTGCACTGTACAGTCTACTTAAGTAGGTGCTGCTGTTGGCATTGTGACTGACAGGGAACCACAGGGATTGAGGTAGTGTCCCTGCAGCCCCGGTGACTGCATTTCTCCTGGTGACTGGAACTGGGGATTTCAAGACAGCTCTTAAATTTACACCTAGTATTTTACCACATCGGATTTTACCCACAGGATTAGTTCGTTTTCTCTCTCTCTCTCTCTCTCTCTCTCTCTCTCTCTCTCTCTCTCCTTATGTTTACTTATAGCCATTGGGCTCATATAGATTATTTGTTTTCTGTTTAAGATGCTTATAATTAAGTTCACATCCAAACCAATGCCTATTCCTAATTCCACCTCTCAAGAAGGAGGTCTGAATAAAATGAAGTATTGAGGATTCTTGTTTATTTTGTCATTTCAAAATGATAAAAATTATGGTGTTAATGAGAAATGTGGAACCTTCGAGGAGTGTGTCTCTCCTGGCACTGGCTCCAAATGCTTCTCGCAGTGAACGAGACTCCAAGGTGATGGCTGTGTCCTGACCCACCAGTAGGAGTTGGTAGGCAGTGAATGAGACTCCAAGGTGATGGCTGTGTTCTGACCCACCAGTAGGAGTTGGTAGGCGGCACCAGCAGCAGTGACCCAGAAACTATCAGCTATTCTTAGCCACTACTTGAAAGGCAGCTGTTCTTACTGGGGCTGTACAGGTAAAGCCATTTGTTGGTTCTCATTTGTTGAAAAAGTACCTCCTCCACTCCAGATCCCCCTGGACTATCAGATCTATGAGAGGTTTTAGCAATGGGTTATTCATGAATACTTACATAATGTCTTCATTTGTTTATTTATTTATTTATTGAGGCATGATGTCACTGTAACCCAGGCTGGCCATGGATTATTTATGTATGTTTGCATACTTTATTCATTTATTTATTGAGGTATGATATCACTGTTTCTTAGTCTAACCATGGATTATTCATATGTGTTTGCATACTTCATTCATTCATTCATTCATTCATTTATTGAGGCATGATGTCACTGTAACCCAGTGTACATAGCAAGCCTCGAACTTGCTATGTAGCTGAGGGTAACCTAGAACTTCTGGTCTACCTGCTTCAGCCTGCCAGGAGCTACAGTTATAGTCATGCACCACTATGACCATGCATGTTCATGCAGTGTTGAAGACGGAACTCAGGCCCTCGTGTATCCAGCAAGCATGCTACCCACTGACCTACACCTCCAGCCCATGTTTATATGCTTGGAGAAGACAGTTCTACACCGGTGTGACGTGAAGGCAGTAGCTTGACGTGTTCCACTTTGTCACCCCAACCCCTTCTTCTTTGAGGAACTGCTTTCAAATCTCTTGTCTTTCTTCCCTTGTCACTAAACCACAGAAAACGCTGTCACTTCGCTGGGTTAGTAGAAGTAGAAGATGGTAGTATTTCTTTTCTCTATGTGTGTTTGTATGGCATCTGAGTGTGCATATGTGTTTGTGTGGGTATGTGCTTGTGCATGTGTGTGTTTGTATATGTGTATGCATGTTTGTATGTGTGTGCTTGTGTACATGTCTGTGTGTGTGTACATGTTTGTGTGTGTGTGAATGTGTGTATGTCTGTATGTGTGTGCTTGTGTGTGTATATATCTGTATTTGTGTGTGTAGGGGGGTGCAGAGGTCAATACTGGGTGTCTTCCTTGAGTGTTGTCTATGTACTTCCTTTTTAGTGTAAGTGTTTTCCATGCATTTATGTGGATCACCTGTGTGCCTGGTGACCTCAGAGGTCAGAAGATGGTGTCAGATATCCTGGATTGGGAGTCATGGTTGGTTATGAGTCATCTTGTGGGTGCTGGGAATTGAACCCATGTCCTCTGCAAGAGCAATAAATGCTCTTACCCAATGAGCTGCCTCTCCAGCCCCAGTCTATTTTTTTGTGACAGGGTCTCTCACTGATTTGACAAGACTGTTCTGCAAGCTCTAGGGCTCCTCTTCTCTCTCCCTCTCCAGAGCTGGGGTTAGAGCTGCACCATGTTGGCTTTTTAACATGTGTGCTAGGGCTCCGAACTCAGGTCTTTATGCTTGTGTGGCAGATTATTGACTGAGCTTTTATTTATTTATTTCATGTAAGTAAGTACATTGTTGCTGCCTTCAGACACACCAGAAGAGGGTATCAGATCCCATTACAGATGGTTGTGAGCTACCATGTGGTTGCTGGGAATTGAACTTAGGACCACCCACACCCCCCTTTAATACCTTTGGATGCTATTTATTCTGTGGATAGCTTGTAACTTTATGGGGTGGTGGAGCAGTAGCTCAGTAAGAGCATTAACTGTGCAAGCATTGAGGATCTGAGTTCAAATCCCAGAACCTACATAAAAAGCCAGGTATGTCTGACTATGCCTTCATCCCAGCCTTGGGGAATAAACAGGAGGATTCTGAGGTCTGGTAGGCCAGCCAGCCTGGCTGAATGGTGAGACCCTGTCTCAAGGTCAGTAAGGGGAAAAGTGTTAGCGGGAGACTCCCTGGCTCTGGAGCACTCGTGTGAGTGTGTGTGTGTGTGTGTGTGTGTGTTTGCCCTCAGAACTATGGAGATGTGCACCCGAGGCCGGCCTTTAAGAGGCGGGGATAAAGTAAGTGGGATTTTTTTTTCCCATTCTCTTGGTGAACATTTTAAAACTTTTTGTCCCAAGAATTGTGAATGGCCTCTTTTATTCATTTTTCTGGAAATATAGAAGCCTTTAAAATATGGAAACAAATTATTTTAGTTTCTGCAACATTTATTCTTTCACCATCCCCCTCATATCTTATTATTTTTATCAAATTCCTTTCTTTCTCTTTCTTTTTTCTGAGCTAAGGTTCCAGCCTTAGCTGTCCTGGGTCTCACTCTGTAGTCCAGGCTAGCCTCTAGCTCACAGAGATCTGCTGGCCTCTGCCCTAGTATTGGGGTTAAAGGTGTGGGCCAGTAGTACTATCCTTCATCTATTTTCAAAAATTAGTCTTTCAAGAGCAGTTCTCTGGATTTGTTACCATTTCCTACTCCCCCTTTCCTAATTTTTGTGTGTTTTTTTTAAAAAGATTTATTTATCATATGTAAGTGCACTGTAGATGTCTTCAGACACACCAGAAGAGGGCATCAGATCTGATGGTTGTGAGCCACCATGTGGTTTCTGGGATTTGAATTCAGGACCTTCGGAAGAGCAGTCGGTGCTCTTAACCGCTGAGCCATCTCTCCAGTCCTTGTCTTGTTTTTTAATCCATTTTTTTTGTTTGTGTTTTTTGTGAATTGCTTCAGTTTTGCTTGACCATTTAGTTGACCATTTAATTTACAAATGGCTAATACATGGCTCAAATATAAGAGTTGTACGTGTAGTGAAGAGGCTCTAATAATTATCCTCAAAGACCCTGCTCACTGACAATTTTGGTCACACCTCCATATTCTATTTATTCTGCTTCCTGTTAATCTTGGGTTATCCTATGATGCTGAAGGAGACTGCTTTGCAGGTGTATCCTTCTGCTCACGAGATGATGTCACGTGGTGTTGCCAGGTGACAGGCTGCGTCAGTACTTGGAGAGGTCACTCCTCTGTTCTCCACTAAGGCTGAGCTAGCCCTAGGCTAGCCCCCACCAGCAAATGCAGAAGCCTCCACTTCTCTGGGTGTTTACAGTTTTTTAATATGAAAAATGATATCTCAAGTGGTTTTAGTTTGTATTTCTTTTTGGAAGCTGAGTATCTTTTCATGAGTCATCTTGAATTTGTGTCTGTCTTTGAACTGTTCTGTTTTTCATTATTGGGCTATTAGAGGTCTGATTGTATCACTTTGTATGCACAGGAAGCAAACCCCCATGAAAATAATGGAGTTGTTCTCAGTTCATCCTTTGTCTTTTAGCTTGGGTTACATTGTACTTTCTCATGAAGATGAATTTACCAGCTGCTTACTTTTAGTTTTTTAGACTGAATGTCATAAACAAAACAAAACAAAACAAAAAAATAGGTGTGGCCTTGTTGGAGTAGGTGTGTCACTGTGGGTGTGGGCTTTAAGATCCTTATCCTAGCTGCCTAGAAGTCAGTATTCTGCTAGCAACCTTCAGATGAAGATGTAGAACTCTCATGTGCCATGCCTGCCTGGATGCTACCATCTTCCCACCTTGATGATAATGGACTGAACCTCTGAATCTGTAAACCAGCCCCAATTAAATGTTGGCAGGATCTCAATATGCAGCCCCAGCTGCCCTGGAACTTGCTGTGTAGACTAGGCTAGCCTTAAACTCACAGGACTCTACAGGTCCTGCCTCCCTCGTTTAGGGATTAAAGCTGTGAAGCATCAAGTCTGGCCTGTTTTTTGTTTTGTTTTGTTTTGTTTTGTTTTTTTCTATTAGCCAGGGTTTCCTCTAGTCTGTCTATAGTTTTGGGGGTTTTTGTTTGTTATTTTGTTTTGTGTATTGGTGGCCAGGATGGAACCCAGGCTTTGTTCAAAGTAAATAAATGCTTGACTCCTCAGCCCTGTCTCCAGCCCCAGTTTTGTTTTTTTGTTTTTTTAAGATTTATTTATTTATTATATGTAAGTACACTGTAGCTGTCTTCAGACACTCCAGAAGAGGGCATCAGATTTCGTTATGGATGGTTGTGAGCCACCATGTGGTTGCTGAGATTTGAACTCTTGACCTTCGGAAGAGCAGTCGACGCTCTTAACCACTGAGCCGTCTTGCCAGCCCCAGCCCCAGTTTTTAGTTTTGATGATAAAATTGTTGCTCCATCTTGAACTTGTTCAGGTGGGAAGGATTCTAATTTACTTTTTTGCTTTCTAAATAAGTATTGGGTTCTCCACTGTCATAGAGTTTTTCTGCTGTGAATAGACACCATGACCAAGGCAACTCTTATAAGGACAACATTTAATTGGGGCTGGCTTACAGATTCAGAGGTTCAGTCCATTATCATCAAGGTGGGAAGATGGTAGCATCCAGGCAGGCATGGCACATGAGAGTTCTACATCTTCATCTGAAGGTTGCTAGCAGAATACTGACTTCTAGGCAGCTAGGATAAGGATCTTAAAGCCCACACCCACAGTGACACACCTACTCCAACAAGGCCACACCTATTTCAACAGGGCCACACCCTTTAATAGTGCCACTCTCTGGGGCAAGCATATACAAACCATCACTTTCACCTATTTTCAAGACAGGGTCTCTCTGTATAAAGTCCTGGCTGTCCTGGAATTCACTCTGTAGACCAGGCTGGCCTTGAGCTCACAGAAATCCCCCTGCCTCTACCTTCCAAGTGCTGGGATTAAGTGCTAGGTGCTACTACCACTATTGCCCAGATTTCCTGGCTATTTAATAATATTTCCCACCGTGTCTGGTGGTGACATCTTCATAATATGCCAAGTGCTTTACACATGTCTGTCCCTTGGTCATCACTTTCCTATATTGGTTTGCCTGAATGTTCCTGTTTTAATTATAGCAGTATTCCAAAATTGTTAAGGATATTTTTTTTGTATTAGGGAAGATGGAGTTTATTTTTAGGTATTTGACTGTTGGTGTTAACCATCAGTTTTATATTGGCATTTAAACCCGAATCCATTGCACCAATCAGAGCTTATGTAACTTGGAAGTTTGCTGACTTAGGCCCACAGAGGTCAGGGTTTTAACCCAAGGTTTGCATCTGTCTCTGCCTGCCTGCCTGCCTGCCTGTCTGTCTCATTTCTCCCCCTTTTGCATGTATCTGTGTGGTATGCAAACATGTGTATAGGTATATTTACTATAAATAGGTATATGTGTGCCAGAGGTTGGCATCTTGATCATTCTATGTATTGATACAGGATCTCTCTCTCTCCCTCCCTCTCTCTCCCTCTCCCTCTC
>LR750214.1:0-26035 GCA_902729485.2 Mus minutoides | reverse complement strand
CTCTCCCTCTCTCTCTCTCTCTCTCTCTCTCTCTCTCTCTCACAGCAGTGCAGCACAGGTAAGACAGACAGACATACTTAGTTACTCAGCTTTGGGATCAGCGTTGGTTTACCTATCAGGACATCCGGCTTTAGAAGAATGGGGAAAAAAAAACTTAATTGCAAAGCAAAAGCTTTAGATGCAGGGACGAGTTGGGGCACCTCCGTCTTTTCAGAAGAACTCAGGTGACGAACACCAGGGTCAATGGTGACCAGGGGAACAGCAGTCTCAGATTTAGCCTCCTTTATTATGAGATGAAAAAGAGGATGCTGAGAGCCAAAGACGGACTCAATCTTAGTCATTTTGGCCTGTGGTGTGCTGGAGTCGTCTGTAAAAATGCAGAATCACTGCCGGAGGAACCAGAGAGAGATCTCTGCTGTGTCTTCCCCTGACAGACACTAAGGAAAAGTGGGTGGTTGAGGTGCACACCTGAAGACTGGACAGCATATCGGATGTGCTGAGGGAAGGTATTTTAAAGCTTTTCTCTGGTGATTAATTAATTTTAAAGACTCATTCCTCTGGACATTGTGATACAGGTCTGTAATCTTAGCACTTGGGAGGCTGAGGCAGGAGAGTCCCAGGCTTGAGGTCATTCTGGGGTACATGGTGACATTCCATCTGAACAAAACAAAAGCGAAAGAATAAGCAAAACCCTAATGGTTAAATATGAACACAAATGTGGAGCAATAAGAAGTGGTCTATGGCCGGGCGTGGTGGCGCACACCTTTAATCCCAGCACTCAGGAGGCAGAGGCAGGCAGATTTCTGAGTTCGAGGCCAGCCTGATCTACAGAGTGAGTTCCAGGACAGCCAGGGCTACACAGAGAAACCCTGTCTCTAAAAAAACAAAACAAAACCAAACAAAACAAAAAAAAGAAGTGGTCTGTGAAGTAGTTGATGGGTTGCTCAGCCAAGCTTGGCCTCTACTTAGACATATGCTATATGTTTGTGGGTCCCCCCCCCCTTGCGCCTCCGTGTGTGTGTGTGTGTGTGTGTGTGTGTGTGTGTGTGTGTGTGTGTGTTTAGGGGCTCAACAGCATTCATTTCTCCCCTTTCTGCATGTATCAGTGTGGTATGCAAACATGTGAATAGGTATATTTACTGTAAATAGGTATATGTGTGCTTATGTGTATGCAGACCAGAGACCAGAGGAGGGGTGAGCATCTATGTATTGAGATGAGATCTTTTATTTTTCTATTTTAACATAAAGAAGTTTGTTTTTTTTTGTTTTTTGTTTTTTTTTTTTTTTGAGACAGGGTTTCTCTGTATAGCCCTGGCTGTCCTGGAACTCACTTTGTAGACCAGGCTGGCCTCGAACTCAGAAATCCGCCAGCCTCTGCCTCCCAAGTGCTGGGATTAAAGGTGTGCGCCACCATGCCCGGCTTCTATTTTAACTTCTTTCCTTCCTTCCTTCCTTCTGTCTGTCCTTCCTTCATTCCCCTGATACTGGGTATAGAACCCAGGGCTTCACATGTTAGGCACTGAGCTATGCTCCTAGCTCTGTTTATAAGCATTTTTTTAAATGAGCATTGTTTGTTGTTTGAGACAAGTTTTCTTTGTGTAACAGCTCTAGCTGTTCTGGAACTTGCTTCATAGACCAGCCTGGCCTCAGACTCCCAGAGATCTGCCATCTTTGCTTCCAGAGTGCTGGGATTAAAGGCATATGTCACCACATATTGACCTGATTTTTGGCATTTTTAAGTGTAGTGCCACGATGGTTGGCTCAGTCATATTACTATATGGTCAGCATCCTCTTCATCTTCCTAAACAGAAGCTGTGCTCCACTGAACGCTTACCCAAAACCTTTCCTGGATGAAAGCTATTCTGCTGCTTCCCAGTAATTGTTTTATTTAGATACAGAATTAATACTCAGGAGCACTAACCTCTGTGTAAAGTCTTCACCAAGGTGTTTGGCTCAGGCACCCAGTTCCATAGAAGCCAGCCAGACCTTTGGGGGTTTTTTTTGGAGCACCTTGGGAGGGGGTGAAGCTCAAGTTATGGAGCATTGCGCTTTCGGACTTCTGGAGTGTGGATCAAAGGTTTTCTTAGACTAGCATCTCAGTCAAACTTGTCTTTCTTTTTTTTATTTTTTTATTGGCCACAGAGCCAAAGTGGCCCTTGAGTTATGATAAAGCATGTGTACACTGCTGCAGTAGGGGACAGGAAGATGGCTGTGCTCGCGGGCAGGGTGGCTTTGCAGAAGATAATCCACCATCCACCACCGTGTCAGAGACCATCATGTCCTTGCTGGTCAGAACAGTTTTGGAACTGGATCTTGACCTCACGGGATGGTCCTCTCTGAAGAGGGAGGTCTTCCGAACATTTGCATTTCCTTGAAGTCAGCATCGTGGAGAGACTGTGACTTTCTGTGGGTCAGCAGCAGGGTTAGTTGAATGAAGGTTTCTTATGTAGGATCAAAGATCAGTAGGAGGAGAAAAAAGGGGGTGGAGGTTGTGATGATCCTTTATTTTGCCAGTAAGATTTGTTGAACCCGGAGGGCAATTTGAAGGAGTCATAGTTGAATTTCACATCTATTGAGAGTGTGTCATAGGAGTTAATCCCCTGGGCTAGGCACATGAGTTTGGCCCAGGCTTTAGAGCTGCCAGCTTGTGACTTTAGGTTAAGTTGTTTCAAGTTAAGTTTCCTCACCTGAAGAGTGGACATAGAAATTCCCACTCTTTGTATGATCATACAGATAAGACATGCATAGCACACTAAAGATCTTAGCCCTTCTATATGAGGTTTCCTATGTGCCTGGGCAGGAACAATGAAGTGAAAAATTATGTTTTTAGAATATAGTATACATCTATAATTATATGTGTACATATGATAGATAAGTATATATATACACCCACACACACACATATAGGTATGTGAATGTGTGGGTGTGTGCATGCCTGCATGTGCGAATGTTTGTATATGTGTGTGTGTGTGTGTGTGTGTGTGTGTGTGTGTGTGTGTGTGTGTGCTCATGTGCGTGCACGTGTGCGCGTGTGTATATCTTGTCATTCTGGTGTCCAGATTGTCCCTGTTGAAGGTGGCCGTGATTGATAAGAAGTGAGGCACCCCAGAGGGCCCAGCTGGAGTGGGCAGATAGAATAAGAAAGCTATGAAATCCAGGGCTTTTGAACTGTTTCTACATGTTACCGCTCTCCTTTGAGCGCTTAGGTTGGAATTTGCTTTCTGTAGCTAAGTTCATTATATAACTGTGAGTCAAGCCTTCCCTTTCTCCTGTTTATGAAAAGCAAAACAACATCAGTTCAGTTTGGGAGGATCTGGAAGCCTACCAGCTGACACGCCCAGATTCCACAGGAGGGTGAGATAAGACTGTGCCACCTAGCACCTCTACCTCCTGGGATCTCTTCTGCACAGGCCCTAGCAGAGACTGGCAACATGGGGGTCGGCGGCCAGCAGGGACAGTCCCTTATCCCCTGCCCTGGAGTCTTGCTGCCTGTCTTGCTTCACTTAGAAAGGGCATTGAGCAGTAATGCATCGTGGGAGTGTGAAGAATGAGCCCTTAGAGCAGCCGGACTTGGGGAAATTCAGAAAATGTTATACAGAAATGTAGGTCCTTGCAGCTTCTGTGACCCCAACAATGGGACTGTTGGGAGAACTTCTGAAGTCAGTTCTGTTTTGAAAGCCAATTTGCCCTCTGTAAGCACCCTTCCAGAAGTCTGTATCCCTGTTCCCAGAGGGGAGCTGCCCGGTGGGAGGTCTTCTCAGCCGGAACAAGATGCAGAAAGGATGAATGGAAGGGCAAGGCTGCTCTGGAGTAGACTGTGCCACTAACTTGCCTGATGTTATCATTCTTTGCTTGGCTTTGAAATAAAAGTTATGTTTTGTGTATTTGCTTGTGTGTGGGTGTCTACCCACACAAGTATGCTTTGCCGTGCACGTGTGGATGTCAGCGGATAGCATGTGGGATTCAGTTCTCTCCTTCCACCATGGAGGTCCCAGAGACTGAACTGTAGCTGAGCCATCTCCCTGACTCCTACTTGGCTTTATGAGAAGAAGTCCTAGGGTGATTTCCCCGTGGGTTACATGGCAGTCTCCTGGATGACATAATCCTGGGGAATGAGCTATTGTGACAGTTAAGACTATATTTCTTCTTCCCGTGATGTCTTCTTCACATACATTTTATGAAAAGCATAAACATTAAAACTGTTTTTACATTAGGAAAGAAAAACTGTCATTCTTCTGCCATAGAACATTTTATATGTTTCTATAAAATCTGCTTTGCCTTGCCCATGAAGTGTTGAATGGTATCTTTTTTTTTTTTTTAGCTTGATAGTTCTATGTTATAATTATGTAGGTGGAGACTGGTAGAGGCTGAGGTGGGAAGCCGGGCTTAGAGAATTAAGAGTGATGTCTTTCTTTGAGGCTACCCCATCACCCCTTCCTGCTGGCTGAACAACCGTGGGACCCGACACATCACTTCCTGTCCAAGTTGGCACGCAGAGTGGCGCAGTGACTCTGCCCAGTGTTCTCTGACCGCACTTGGCGGGTTTCCAGCCACACGGTCGCTCCGAGAAACAACTTGGCCTCCCACTTTGCTTTCTGCAGCCTTGAGCAGCTTCCCTGGACTTTGGTACCTCTGCCCCCTGCGTTTTGGAAGAGCCCCATTGAGTCCCCAGACCTTGCCTTTGTTTAGCGCTGGCTTTCTGGATGTCCTCCATCTGCCTGGTTCCTTCTCTGTGCCAGGTCCTCAAGTCTTTCCTAGGAAAAATCATATCATGTGCTTTCTTGCGGGAGAAAGGAAGACAGCGGCCTGTCGGTCATTTTCTTCTCCAAGAGGAAAATAACTCACATAACCGTTCTGGGTGCTCACTCTGTTAAACCCTGTAACTGAGGGCTTTTCCATGTGTGACCTTGATTGCTGAGCGAACCTTGAGAAAGCCTCTGAGACATTGTTGACCTTGGTCCACCGGCTAGGATATGGAAATGTTCTAAGGAGATCTACCCCCTGCAGTTTGAGTGAGACAGATGGGGAAGCTGCTATGAGGACCAGGCCTCATCTCCCCAGTGCACACAGGTGCAGACGGGCTGGTATTTTTGTTAATTTCTGTTCTTCGCGATCTGAGTATTCTCTAAGGTGATTTATGCTGTCTGCCATGTTTTCTCTGAGCCCTCTCAGTTAAGAGGTCCATTCAAGCCATTCCAAAAACTTTCTACTGTGTTCGTCTCAATTCTTGCAAGCTCCACCCAGTGCATAATTCCAAAGCCTCTCCCACATTGTTTANCGCTAAGACAATACAACCAAGGCAACTTTAAGAGAAAGAGTTTACGGTTCCAGAGATTAGACCCCATGTCTGTCCATCATGGTCGGGAGCATGGCAGCAGGCAGGCAGGCATTGTGCTGGAACAGTAGTTGAGACCTTACATTTTGAGACACAACCTGGAGGTAGAGAGCAAGCTGGAAATGCATGGGGTTTTGAAACTAAAGGCCACACCCCCGTGACACACCTCCAACCATGCCACATCTTCTAATCCTTCCCAAGCCTTTCCACCAAATGAGGACCAACCATTCAAAGATACGGGTCTGTGGGGGCATTCTCATTCAGACCACCATAGAGCCCCTTTTCCCTGGTCCTGATTTATAGAGGCAGCATGGATTTTTCTGGCTCATGACACCCCACTATCCCCCACCCCATTTTTAAGGGGGTAAGCTCTATTTACATTTCAGATTTCCCCTCCATTTCTTTCTGCTCTTTAGGATTCATGATTAGATTGGTTGTTGGTATTCTGTCTGGACCCCACAGCTACCTGGCGTTTACTGCAGGGCTTCCTTCACCTTACATAGGCAGGTTCCGAGTTCTTTTTAACATATCGAAACACATCAATCAAACACAGGCATCTTAAAAGAGAAAAAAAAAGAAAACAAAGACTCAAAAGCTCCGCACTTATCAAGGACTTGGAAGTACTCAGAATCAATGTTTATATTCTCCTAAACCAGGAGTTTGTTGAAAAATTAATTTAGCCCATCTATGCTTTGATCTTCTTGCAAATTATTTCTTCAGGCAAGACCTAGCTTGTAAGGACCCAACAGGCTAGCCAGCTGTCAGATGGAAGCTGGCATCAAATTCCAGGTGTCTTGAGGAGAGGGAGGGGGCTTCTGCCCGCCCCCCCCCCAAAGGGGACCTTGCTGGGTAACATGCCAGAATGCCACAGAGGGTCCAATTTCCTAACAAAGAACACAGGATCAAACAGCCACCCAGCTCAGCTTCTCCTTCAAAGGAGACCGAGCCCTGTGGAGACACCTCAGTTTTATAAACTGGCACTCATATTTCAGTTATGAATGGGTGTCTTGTGGATGGCAGGCCTATTTCTTCTATTCACTGTAATAAGGAGGATAAGTCAGTCACTAGGATAGTCCCCTCCTCGCCGGGAGGAGGGGCTTCTACTCTTCAGTTCATCTAATACAGCCATTCTCAACCTTCCGAATGCCGCAAACCTTTAATACAATTCCTGGTTAATACAGTTATGGTGACCCCCTAACCATAACATTATTTTCATTGCTACTTTATAACTGTGATTTTGCTACTGTTATAAACTGTAATGTAAATACCTGTGTTTCCTAATGGTCTTAGGTGACCTCTGAAAGGGTTGCCTCAGGGTTCTTCAGCCCCCAGAGGAGTGACCACAGGTTGAATGTCTACTCTAATTACGCTCCTGCAGGGTGCATGCTCCCAGTCCAGTGTGAGAGATGCACTCTGGAGGAAATGCTCCTAGTCCCCCCATGCAATCAGTGTCTGTAAGCTGAGACCACACAATAGACTGCATTACGGATGCAATGTAAAACAGGCAAGAAATGGTACCTCTTGAAACTGCTTTACTCCTAAATCCCCAAACTTGTGAACACATAATGTATAAAGCGAAGATGATTCTGCTGGCTGGCTGGAGGCTAAGGATGCTGACGTGGGGACCTTATCCTGGATTTCCCAAATGGGGCCAGTGTTATGATTACAAAAAGATAAAGATGTATAAGAATATGTTCTAAGGTGTGTGGTGAGGTGTGGGGGAAGAGCGTGTCCCGGCAGGCCCATGCCAAGGCATCCCTTCCCCATGAGGGACCAGACACACCAGTATAGTATAGTATAGTATAGTATAGTATAGTATAGTATAGTATAGTATAGAATAGAGTTTATTTAGGTCATGGGGAGGTAGTAGAGGCAGGGAAAGGCAGAGAGAGGGAGAGAGTAGAGAAGTAGAGGCCGGCCATGACCACATGGAGAGAGGGTGGAAGGGAATGGGGAGAGAGTGGGAGCAAGGGGGCAAGAGAGAGAGGCAAGAGAGCAAGAGTAAGAGAGAGGAGGGGGCAAGCAGCCCCTTTTATCGTGATATAATTGTCCTCCCTGGGTGAGTGCAGTGAGTGCTTTTGCCTCTCACCTTTCACCTTTCACCTTTCACCTTTCACCGAGCGCTGGTTCTCACAGGACGGGAGTGCATGGAATTCTCCATGGTCATTCAGCAGTGCAGAGGCATTTCCAGTCACTGTGACTTGGGAGGTGTCACTGATGTCTACAGAGCGTAGGGTGGAGATGCCCACGGCAACCCCATAGCTGAGAATTGTATCGCCCAGAGTATCAGCAAGGCCTGAGGTCGGGAAGCCTGGGTTGAGCAGAGACAGCTTTCTGTTTTTTCAATTATTTGGGGTTTCTCTTATCCTCCTCTTCCTTTCTCCTTTCTTTCCTTTTTCCTCCTTCTCTTCTCCTCCTTCTCCCTCTCTCCCTCCCTTCTCCTCCCTCTTCCCCTTCCTCCTCCCTCCTTTCCTCTCTCCTTTTCTCCCTCCCTCTCTTTTTTCCTCTCTCTCTTCCTTTTGTCCTTTCCTTTTCATTCCTCCCTCCCTTCCTTCCTTTCTTCCCCCTTCTTCCTTTCTTCTTTTCCTCCTACCCTACCTCCCTTCAATCCTCAACCCCCTCCTTTCTTCCTACCCACCTCCCTCCTTCCATCCCACCCTTCCTTTGTTGTGAGACAGAGTATCTTATTTACTTTTCTGTTGCTGTGCTAAGACTCTTCAACTTATAGGCAAAAGACAGTGTTGGGTCCCTGCAGTTTCAGAGTTAAGAGCCTATGACCATCAGAGAGGGGAGCATGGCCACAGGCAGGTCGGCATGGTGCTGGAACAGTAGCCAAGAGCTTACTGACATTTTGAGACACAACCAGGAGGCAGAGAGCTAGCTGGAAATGATGTGGGATTTTGATTGCCAGGGCCCACCCTGCTGACACACCTCCTCCAACCATGACACACCCCTTAACCTTTCCCAAACACTTGCACCAAGTGAGGACCAAGCATTCCAACTTATGAGTCTGTCGAGGCCATTCTCACTGAAACCACCGCACAGTCTTTCTCTATTGTAGGTCTGGATAGCCTGGAGCTCTGTAGACCAGGCTGGCCTCAAACTCTCATCTACCTGCCTCTCCAGTGCTGGGATGAAAGGTACAGCTTATTTCTTAATCCTACTACTGTCTTGAGTCTCCTAGGTGATAGGGGATGCACAGCCACTTGGTTTCTCAGTAAGTAAAGCCGCTTGTCCTGGGCTCACATACTTCTTTGTTGTTGCTTGTGGCCTGCACCATGGTCAAGGCCTTCATCTTTTTGTCTTGGGTCAGAGTGATTCAGGGCAGTAGTGAGGTACAAATGGCAGCTGTGGTAGAGTCAGCTGGGGAAAGATGGAAAGAACATTCCAGGCTCGGGGTGCTCCGTGGAGCCTCTGCTTCTCCCCTGCTAACACGAGTGACTTAGGACGTGTGGGTGTTTACGGCAGATGCCTCTGCAAAGGCACATAAACGTCTGTCATGGAACATGACAATGCAAATGCCCCTTTCCCAGGCACCTTGGACAAGGGACCTAGAAGAAATGTTTTATAACTTAAAATTTTCATAAAGAGGTCTTAAACATCCAGAGCTTGTTCTCAGCTCTCCCTGGAAAGAGAAAGGCAGTTTCTAACTCTTCAGTAAAGGCTACTTCATGATGGACAAAGCAGTCCCCTGTACCTCAGAAGCACGTGGCATCAGGCCAGAGCTATTTTTAACACTGTGATGACAGCAGCTAGTTCAAGTTGTAACATTCCTGACTTAATTATAGAGCCCAACAGTTCCTTCACACAGGTGGGTTTCAGGGTTTCCTAGATCTGACAGAAGCTAGAGGGTTCGTTGTTTGGATTCATATTCCTTCTCCCTCCCTCCCTTCTCCTCCTCTTTCCCCTCCTCCTGCTGGCCTTTAATCTTAGAACCTGGTACATGATGAGCAGGTACTACCCTACTCAATGGCATCTTCACACTCACCACACATGTGCCCACGCACTTGAAAATTTTGAATTCCTGGGGCTTCACATAGTTACCCAGACAGACCAACCTTACCCTTGCAAGACTCCTGTCTCACCCTCCCAAGTTACTAGGATTACGGACTGGTACCCTGGATGCAGCATCTTGTTTGAGACTGGCGTAGAGTATGAGGTTAGGAGTCAGATTTGCATTAGAGTCCCATTGCTGATGGCACTGGGTCCACTGTTGTGGTTTGTAGAACAGTAACTGCCTCGTAAATATATTTTATATATTACCTTTGGCATAGTAAATGTATAAAAGAAAATACTTATAAACATTATTGACTGAAAGATATGCAGTTTTTAGGTATCATGTCCATTTTTTTTCCCTCTAGATTGTTTTATTTGGAACATTTTGAGGTTTTATGCAAACTTTAAGGGTTTTGTTATTGTTATTACTTGTTTCTGTTTCTTTGAAGATTGTTACTGCTCTTCTTTTTCTTCTTCTTCTTCTTCTTCTTCTTCTTCTTCTTAATTTTTTTGAGACAAGTTATCTCTCTATCTCTGGCTGTCCTGGAATTTACCCTAAAGACCAGACTGGCCTCAAAATTGACCTGCCTCTGCCTCTGCTAGGATTAAAGGTGTGTGCCACTGTGACCAGCTATGTCTCTGGCAGTTTGATAGGGATTGTGTTGAATTTATATCTAGCGTAGGCAATGTAGTCATTTCAGCTATATTCTGATCCATGTACATACACATGGTATCTTTCTATTTATCTGTACCTTTTTCAATGTCTTTTATAAATATAGCTTTCTGTCTACAGATCTCTTCTTGGTTTAATATGTTCCTATCATTTTTATTTACTGGTACTATTGTCAATGAGATTATTTTCTTGATTTCTATTTTGGATAGTTCACAACATATTTCATGGTGTTTTTGCAGCCTGGAATGCTTCTGTGTGACACTATTCCTTGAGAGACAAGGACAAACATCTACTTATCCCGGATAGAGAACTACTGAGGTCCAAGGTAAGGAATCCAGCTGGGTTAGCCAATGAGATTGCTGAGGTTAATAACAGGAGCAGATAGGACTCAAAGGCAGTTGTACCACCAAACCCACCCTAGCATTCATGAGCGATCAGAAAAGCTGGAACCCTGGAGTGCACTGCACAATCTTCAGGCAGCTCCAAGGGCTGGAGATGTTTCTTTCTATGAGGTTCAATTGGTTTCAGCTTCTTCCAGACAGCTCAGCTGATTGATGGCTCTGTTGGTTTGAGCCTCTTTTAGGCAACTCAGCTTGTCTGAGAGTGTCTCCCAGCAGTTGTTATTGCATATATATTTGGTGTAGTGAATCTAGTCAGCTTCGGGGACTTCCTGAAACCTTTGGATTGTTTATTTCCTGAGTTTAAGCACCTCCCTGATGGGTGGAATATTTCACCTGTGTCTCCAAGATGGGAGGCTTTATCTCCAAGGAAATTACTATATAGAAAACAGTAATTCACATTTTGATTTTAACAAATTTCTGGTGGAATTTTTATGGTTTTTGATAGTTAAGATCATATTGTCTGCAAACAGACAATCTAACGTCCTCTGTGAGTTGAATGGATTTTTTTTTCCCTTGTCTTATTGCTCAAGTGGGGTCTTATACTGTCTAGAAATGACAGGAGTGGGTACTCTTGTGTTGTTTCTGATTTTAAAGGAAAAGCCTTTGGCTTTCTATTACTGAGTGTGATGTTGACGGTGAGATTGTTATATAAAGACTTTATAATGTTGAAGTACATTTCTTCCATACCTCTCTGAGAGGGCTTTTTTTAATCATCAAGGCATATAAAATTTTGTCAGATGCTTTTTCTGTGCCTATTAAGGTGATTATGACATTTTAGCTTTTGATTTTGTTAATGTGGTATATCATACGTATTGATTTGCATATTTGCTGAACCCTCTTTGCATCCCAGGCATAAGTTTCACTCATCATGGTGTTTAGTCAACTTCTTTTTTTTTTTTTGGCAACAGCTGAAGAATTTAATGTGTTACATTGCATATGACTGGAGTCGAGTTTATTGAATGTAGAGTTTGGGTACAGAATGACGCATAGTTTGTAACTATAGTCAACTTTTAAATGTACTATTCTGGCCTGGAATAGTGTGTGAGCGTGCACGCACACGTGCTGAATACGGAGTCAGTTTTCTCCTTCTACCACATGAGTCCCAGGGATTGAACTCAAGGTTGTCAAATTTGGCGGCAGGTGCCTACGTTCCTCGGCATATGTCTTGACACATAGATGCAGTTATGGCACAGAGAGGGTGTTTGTAGGCTTGCTGCTTACTGTGTTCACTGGTGATAATGAGTCACAGTGGGTATGGGGTTGGCAGTTCACGGAGAGACAGGACAATATAGTGTATAGAATAAGTCAGGTTGACACTGGTTTGGAGCTAGAAGAAACGGAGTTTATGTAGTTGGAGAAATAGGCCAGTAAGCAGAGTCAGTCAGGGTTCTGGTAGGAGTAGCACTAGCCTGTACAGACACCTAACAGTGGGAATCATCCAGAAAGTCAGAGAAGAAACCTTCTGGGAGAGGTGGAGCAGAGACATATGCTCTGAAAGGAGGGTGAACATGACAGTGTTAGACCATAGGGACGTGACACTGGAGAGTAGGGTTGGGTGTGCGTTAGATGGAGTGGGTGTAGACCCTAGAGGTATTCTGAGGAAAGAAATCTTGAGCTGTGTCTGGAGGGTGGTGGGAAATCTCCGTGAGTTTTAGCTTGGTGAGCGATGTGCTAGGAAATAGCAGGCTGGAGGAAGTGTCTCCAGTGTGAGTGTGTGCGAAAGGTCTGAGAGCAGAGCCCCGGGAGTGCACCCAAGTGAGTGGAAGGCTAGCCCAGCCTAAGGCTTGGCTGGAGGAAAGTGAACCAATTAGAGTTTAGGAGTTGGTGGAATGCAAAGGGAGGAAGAGTCCCGGTCAGTGCTGGCTCAGGTTTCTGGGGACAGCAATCTGATGCTCAGTGAGAGAAACCCTGGGATGCTGGGGGAGGGGGGGCAGTGAGCTCAGGGATGCTGGGGGAGGGGGGGCAGTGAGCTCANTGGACAGAGTTGTGTGTGTGTGTGGGGGGGGGCATTGTTAAAGGAGACTACTAGTTGGAAAGGAGGAGGAACTGAGTTTTATGATTCTGTCCATAGTAGGTAGTGCATTTGTGAGGTAGTATTATCACCCAATTATAGAAAAAGCTGAAGCCGAAGTCCCAGGATCATCGTGCAAGGGAGGCAGAGGCTGAGAGCAGGAAGGATGGAGTAGCTGGAAAGGACCATTTCCAGGAGGGAACAATTGCTAGTGTCAGATTCTGCGGAGCAGTGAGAACGGAGTCATTTCTGCTGGATTTGGCAACAAGAATCATGGATAAAATTGGGTGATTGCCTGGCTGGCCCCAAATGGAGAATTCAGGAGCACTGTGCGAACAGTGCTGGCCTGGAGAGGGGGTTCTGGGGACCAGGAGGAATGCGCCCCTTCTGGATGGACACAGTTCCTGGGTACATAGCTTGGTGAGTGGACATCATGGATGGAACTTCAGCCCCTGTAGCAGCCACCATAGCGCAGTACTCATGTTCAGTCTGCAAACTGCTGCTCTTAAACTCCCAACAGTACACACAAAAGCCCCGCACCAATTTTTATCTTGCTCCCAAATGACACTTGTGCAAAGGAAGGCCGTGTGGACAGACAGACCTTTCAAGATTTTAGTTGTGAGGAAGATGGGTCTGGAGGCACATCTGAGAACAGTGGCCTAGTTCTTTGTGGATTGAAACAGTTGTCACCGTTGTTCCCTGACCTGTGGCAGGTCTTTGTCACCAGGGTAGAAGTTCCTCACTGCTCAGTCTCCTGTAGCCATTCACACCCCACATGTACAAAATGGGAGATATTCTGTGTGTCTGCATTCCTGTCTCCAGGCAGTTTGTCAGACATCTGCATTTTAATAATATGGGTCAGCACATTCTATTTTGGCAACCCAGAGACATTGCCTTGGTTAATCAAAAGCAGCCAATAATTCGCTGAGAGGGTGACAAGGCCTTAGTGTGTGGCCCCTTGTCTGTCAGTCTTGGGAAGTGACAGGAAGTGTTCTCTGACTTGCAGGCAGCCTTGTGTCTGGCTCTGAGAACAGGGTTTGGATGGTTCTCCCCAGATAGTCTGGCAGTAGCTCTCTCACCATTTTGGGAGCAAATCAAGTCATTATCTCAACAATTGTCAAAACTGTGTTCCCAGCTCTGTTACCATTTGAAACATTTGGGGCTGAAGAGGCGCAGAAGAGTTAATTAGCGACTCTCCTGGTGTCCTTTTTCAGCCTTCTCAAATGGCAGTCCAAACACTGAGGCTGCTCATTCGATGATACTGTTCCATTTGCTATGAACCACTGGTGGCTGTTAAATGTTGTGAGCCCCTCCAAGCTGAGACTTAGTGTCTTGGTTCCAAGGATCAAACAAATACCCGGAGATGTAACGCCAATGGGGAAGGAGTTGAATTTGCAAAACCCACTAGGAAAGTCCTGGGTGAGTGTGCTGGGTGCTGATTCTCTGCTCAGGAATATCTTCTAGTGCAACAATGTATAAATCTAAATCCATTGAAAGGAAGTAAACAAGCTTAAATGTTAGCATTGGCTTAGTAGATGAGAAAGCGAGAATGGGTGGTGGAGACGAGTGTGTTCAATTCAAACCTGATGCTGGAGAGCTGATTAAAATAACTACGAGCCATACTGACTGCAGATTAGGCATTGGATGTGGGTCCACTCCTTCTAATTATTATCTGTAGATGTATTTAGGTCTTTTTCTATTTGTTTTCTTTGTATTTTAAAAGTACGACTGATATCAGTCTTCTCTCCCAAGTGGTGAACACCAATAAACAAATAATAGATAGCTTTGCTCTACAACCCCATAAGACGCCAACGGCAGCTTTCACCCATTAAGGAAAATGTGGTGGAGGACAGGCTTGGGGCAGGATATTGATGCAGTCTTATTTCCAGCAATGGCTGATCGTGTTCCAATTCTGGAAGGGAGCTCCTTGCCGTCAGATAGGAGGATTAAATGTCAAGAGAGCTCGTGGATAGCAAGGGAAGCGTAGTAAGCAAAGTAGAGTGGATGGCTTGTGCCTGTGCCACAAATATGACAGCTATGTGAGGTCAGACCCTTGTTAATTAGATGGATGGGACCCATGCAATACATTTAGCCAAATATGTGTACTTGGTTATTTAAACAAACAAACAAACAAAAAAACCCATCCAGATCAGCGTGTGTGTACTCGAGCACCTGAGTGTGTGTGTGTGTGTGTGTGTGTGTGTGTGTGTGTTCATTTAGTCAGGACTGTAGATAAATACCTCTCTATTCTCCCCTTCCCCATCATTGTTTTTCATACATTTGTATCTGTGTTAGAATATATTTTTTTCTGTGTTTAAGAGAACTATTTATCATGCTTTTTAATTTGACTAAATCTTCTTACGTGTACTAGGACCCTTTATGCCGGCCAGTGGTGGCGCACACCTTTAATCCCGGCACATGGGAGGCAGAGGCAGGCGGATTTCTGAGTTCGAGGCCAACCTGGTCTACAGAGTTGAGTTCCAGGACAGCCAGGGCTATACAGAGAAACCCTGTCTTGGATAAAGCAAAACAAAACAACTCAAAAGACCCTTTATAATTATAATATTACAGACACAAATAACGTCAGTAGTCATTGCCGTTATTATTACTATATTATGAACAACTAGTGAAAGTGGCCAGGAAGAGATTTCTCACTCCTGGCAACCAGCAGCAGATTTTCTGTCTTGTTATTAGGCTAGGAAGGCTTTCTAAAGGACTGCTACTGAACATGAGCATCCCTCTTTGTTTAACTTGATACAGGCGAACTTGATACTGACCCTCCTCTTCAGCCCTCAGTGGCTGGTTTAGATGTCCCTGAGTGCTTCCCAGGTCTATTTTTAACTGTATGTAAACAACAGGGTTATTTGCCAAGAACTGGTGACAAGAGACTACAAATGAGTTAATACGTATTTACAAAGTGGTGCTCTTTAGTTGTGTGACAAAATCCATCAGATGTGCCCCTGCTGGCATAGGCCCGTAGTTCTCACTACTCAAAAGGCTGAGGCAGGAGGATTGTCAGTTCAGGGCCTGCCTGGGCAACTTGATGGGACACTGCCTCAAAATAAAACTGTACAAAGTGCCTGAATAGAAGAACCTAGTGGTTCTGTGCTTGTTTAACATGCAAAAGGTGGCGGGACTGATCCCCAGCCTGGGAAGAAAAACCCACTAAACCTGCCATGTATTGACATATCCATGGTTGCTTAGGAAAAACAAGAAAGGATGTGATTTTTTAAAAGCATTAATAGTGGCATATTTCTCTAGTAATTACATTTATTAGTGTATATTCGTTGTACAAAATAATGGATTTCGTATGATATTTTCTTGGGTATGTATCATGTACTTTTGTGATTCCCCACCCCCATTTCTTTTTTTTTTTTTTTTTTTTTTTTTTTTTTGGTTTTTCGAGACAGGGTGTCTCTGTATAGCCCTGGCTGTCCTGGAACTCACTTTGTAGACCAGGCTGGCCTCAAACTCAGAAATCCGCCTGCCTCTGCCTCCTGAGTGCTGGGATTAAAGGCGTGCACCACCACGCCCAGCCTCCCACCCCCATTTCTTGACCCCAATTTCTCCCTCCCTTTTCGCCCCTATTCATTTCCATGCGAATAGATATTCACATAGTTATATATGAATGCAGGTGAGTGAGTATTTCTATGATTTTCTGACTTAGAATTTTTTGTGTATGTACCAAGGAGTCACAGAATGCTAAAGTTCGAGTAACCGGTAGCTGTCTCGTAACTTTTCCAGAGAAAAGGAAAACTGAAAAAAAAGCTATTATTCACCCCAGACTGGGAAGGCATTGACAGAGGAAGGACAGGATTTGGGTCAAGTGGTGAATGAATGGTATTCGCAAGTTAGTTCCAGAAGAAAAGGCTCTGTCACCAGAAACCTGGACTACATAGGGGAAGCTGTATTCCTGACGAGTTCCACCCATGGCTTTGCTAACCCACACTAATAACTCCACCACAGAGCCCCCTAGGCACATTCATGACTGACAAGTGTCCAGTCACACCCTCTACCACCACCCACCAAGAAATAGTTTTCTACTTCTATAACCTTGGGAGGGCTGGACCATGTGACGATCTTGTGAGTTTTTTTTTTTTTTCTTCCACCACAGGATTGTTAATAGCCCTGGTCTCCTGAGAGTGAGATGGTTGATTACAGCTGCTTTGATTCAAGATAGGCTTGGCCAGTCTGGATAACAGAGCTATTTTCTTCAGTAGAACATCCTTGCTGATTTCCGTATGCGCGAATTTAAGTCCTCACCTGCCGTATATAAGGATTGTGCCCTCTCCGCTCTGATCCGTTCCAGCACCTTGTTTTGTTTGTTTGTTTGTTTGTTTGCTTTGTTTCTATGATGGCTGTTCTGACTGGGATTGTAAGTAGTTTTAATTTTTTTTTAAATTTATTTTTGGTGTATGAACATGTATGTTTATGTGTGTTCTACAAGCACCAGTGTAGAGGGCTGGACAACTTGAGTCTGTCCTCTCCTTCCACTGTGTGGGTTCAGGGGATGTGACTGAAGCCATCAGGTTGGTGGTGAGCACCTTTACTCACTGGCCTGCAATGTGCTATTGATATGCCTTTCTATGATGGCCACGATGGCTGAAGATCGTGAACGTATATCAGTTGCCTACTTTTACTTATTTGAAGAACCTCTGTCTAATCCACCTGCCCACTTATTGATTAGATTATTTTTGTTTATGTTTAATTTTTAAGTTCTTCATATATTCTGGATATTAATCTCCTATCAGGTGACTGTCTGGCAAACATTTTTCCCCATGTTGTATATGCTATCTCTTCATAACTTACTTTGTTGTACAGGATCAAAAACTGAAACGAACCAGAAACCACCTGCTGCCTCTTGTCTTTTCTCCAGGGTCTGCTCTTGCTTGGTACCTTGTTAAAAATGAGATGGGGAAAGCTCTGTGGTGGTGGCAATGGTGGCACACACCTTTAATCCTAGCACTTGGGAGGCAGAGGCAGGCAGATCCCTGAGTTCGAGGCCAGCCTGCTCTAAAGAGAGAGTTCTAGAACAGCCATTGCTACATAGAGAAACCCTGTCACAAAAATCAAAAACAATTAAAAAAAAAAAAATGAACTGGCTAGATCTGCCTGAGCTTATTTTCGAGTCTCCTTCCCCCTGTCCTACATGGCTAATCTTGTGCCATTTGCCTCTGGTATTGAGACATCGTCACCATCTTTTATTTATTTGTTTGTTTGTTTGTTTATTTATTTATTTATTTTGGTCCAGGGTTGATTGGACTATTGGGGGCCTTTTGTGTTTCCATGTGAATTTGAGAACACACTACCCTTTCCCCTTCCCATTTATATGAAAAAATGCTGTGGGAATGCTAATGGAGAGTTTGTTGCCTTTGGTGGTAAAACCATTTTTGCATTATTGACCATGTTTATCTGGGCATATGGTCTATCTGAAGTGCCTTCAGCTTCTTTCTTCAGCGTTTATGTTGCAGAGTATCTAAGTCCCTTCAATACATTAATTTTAGATATTTTGTTTCTTGAAGCCATTGTGAATGGGATTGTTTTCTGATTGATCTCATACGTGGTTCCTTCTTTATTGAGGAATAAAAAAACTACTGCTTTTGTATTTTCTACTTTTTTATACATGTTTGTTAGAGCTGAGTTTTCTGGTGGAGTCCTTAGGGTCTTTAAGTATAAAGACCATTGTCTCCAGTAGGGATTGTCTGACTTTTTAATTTCCTGAATGTATCCCTTTTATTTTTTAATCTCTTGTCTTACTGCCCGAGCTGGGACATCTAGCATTACATTGAATTAGAACAGAGTGTAGCCACCCTGGTTCATTTCCTGACTTTAGAGTAACTGATTATCAGTTTTAATCTGCCGTCACCATGCTGCCTATAGGTTTGCCTTGCAGAGTCTTTATGGTATTTAGGTATGCTCCTTCTGTTCCAGGTTCCCTCAGGACTTTAATCATGAAGGGGTGTTGCGTTTTGTCAGAGGCCTTTTCTGCTTTTGTGCTAAGGACTGTGATTTCTGTCCCTGAGCCTATTTACGGGCCTTATTTACTGCTTTTTAAAAACTTATCTTGAGGCATCTTTGGAAGGAAACCAACATAGAATATTTTACTGTGCTGTTGAATTTTTTTTTCTAATCAGGTTTTTAAAAGTTTTATTGATCATATTATCTTTATGTAATAAAGATACAATACAAGGAGAAAATAAATGTAAGGAATATAAGTGACGGGAGCTTTATGATCTAGCTGAAGAGTGCATTGCATCAAATTATAGAAGTGATACTGTAGTTAATATCCTGATTCCATTAAAAAAAAAAAAATCTAAGAAAATGTCTTCCTTCCTTTGTTATTACTTCCACTGGAAAATAGAGAGGCGTATGTGTGTAAAATTTTCAATTCAACTGGTTTCTGGTTTCATTTCTTCCTTTGTCCTACTTTGATATTTCTTCTGGTCTAGTATCACAAAGCATTCTAGACACTAGTGACTAGCTGGTCAGAACCCTTTATAAAACCTCGTGGTGGCGCACTCCTTTAATCCCAGCACTTGGAAGGCAGAGGCAGGCGGGTTTCTGAATTCGAGGCCAGCCTGGTCTACAAAGTGAGTTCCAGGACAGCCAGGGCGACACAGAGAAACCCTGTCTCGAAAAACCAAAAAAAACAAAAAACAAAACAAAACAAAAAACCCTCAACTCCCTGGACTTGATATGAGTGCATGCCAGCTCCCAACCTAAGCCTCCCACAGCACCCCAGCATCCCACCATCCCACCATCCCAGCATCCCAGCATCCCAGCCTCTGCCCCTGGGCAGAGTGTAGAGTAACAAGTGGTGGAGTCTCATGCCTGTTGGTGACTTAGTTCATTTAAACTTTCTTCAGTTGCTGCTTTTGTTTTTCCCTCCTCCTTTCTTGTGTCAGGTGTAGGCTAGCCTTCAGCATTTTCTCTGATCCTGCCTACGCCTCCTGAGTGTGGGGCGGGAGTGGGGGCGGGGTTGGGGTTGGGGGTGTTGCAGGTGGTCACCATTACACATGGCTCTTGAAAAGAAGAGGGGTTTTTCATGACAGAAGGAAAGGCCACAGTGTTCCAAGACACAGCCTCTGTCTCATGGTGAGAAGTTTCTTTTCCTGTAAAGTGAATGTCTGGGGAGTCTTTAAAAATGACCCCCCCCCCCCAATTCTGGTTCTAACAGCTGTCTCAACACACAGCTTGAGTTGCAATCAACCTGGCTTCCTCAAACTACAGGCTGCACTGTGTGTGTGTGTGTGTGTGTGTGTGTGTGTGTGTGTGTGTATGGAAGAGTCCCTCTCCTCCCTCTGTCCCAGCCACCTGGCCCCTTTGTTCTTTCTCCTTGTTCTCTGGACTCTGGGAAACAGCGACTCCAGGACGTAGGAACCAGGAAGTGGGGGACTAAATCCCTGTGCAGGTGGCTGGCCATTGTGTGGAGGAAGCCAGCCTGGTTCTTCCTGGGGCTGCTTTCATCTCCTCAGGGCCTCTAGAGGGTCTAGTAATGCCTAATTGGGGCTGGGGGCCGCACACACAAAGTAGTGGGGGTCAGAAAGGTCCCCAGGAAAACATTAAAAAAAAAAAGATGTACCATTGGGAAAAATTTGGTGGGTTTTAGTCTTTTCTCTGAAGCTGTTGACACAAAGGACTTGGCTTTCTTGTGTGGGTGCATGTGGAATGTTAAGAGTCTTGATACCATCAATTAGGACTTGAGATACTCAGAGTTGCAAGCCTATTGGGGAACATGTGTGTGGGTGCTCACTCACACGCGTGTGCACACACACACAGCAGTTGGGGTAAACAGCCTTTGTTAGTGACAGCTATAATTTTCAGTATTGGTTTTAGATATATTAATAATTCTAAGCAGAACTTTATTATTTTTTTTGCAAGCTGTTAAAATGTTTATTAAAAAAAAAAAACAAAAAACCAGAGTGCTGGAGAGATGGCTCAGTGGTTAAGAGCACCAACTGCTCTTCCGAAGGTCCTGAGTTCAAATCCCAGCAACCACATGGTGGCTCACAACCATCCGTAATGAGATCTGACACCCTCTTCTGGTGTATCTGAAGACAGCTACAGTGTACTTAGATATAATAATAAATAAATCTTAAAAAAAAAATCCAGAGCCTGCCATTTAACGTTTCCAGCCTCTCCATTCTCCCCACAACTGAATGTGAGCCTAATTGCAGATCTTAAGCAGTATCATCTTATAGCTTAAGCCCCAGGAACAGATAACTCACCTTCTCCAAAAGCCAGGAAAGTGACCTGGACTCAGGAGAGCTGGTGGGTTAGAGGTGGGGAGCACAGTTGCCTTCCCTCCCCTCGTGAGGCCGTTTGGATCCTAGTTGTTGTTGTTGTTGTTGTTGTTGTTGTTGTTGTTCTTCTTCTTCTTCTTCTTCTTCTTCTTCTTCTTCTTCTTCTTCTTCTTCTTCTTCTTCTTCCTCCTTTGTTTTGTTTTGTTTGTTTGAGACAGTGTTTCTCTGTGTCGCTCTGGCCATCCTAGAACTCACTCCGTAGGCCTGGCTGATCTCAAACTCAGATCTGCCTGCCTCTCTACCTGCTGGGATTAAAACCATGAACCACCACTGCCTGGCGCCTTCTTCCATTTTCTACCCAATTTTGTTTCTATTCTTTCTCTGGGCTGCTTGTGTGTGTGTGTGTGTGTGTGTGTGTGTATATATATATATATATATATATATATATATATATATATATATTTTTTTTTTTTTTTTTTTTTTAACTTTTCTTCTCCTTTCCCCCTGACTCTGGAGCGATGTCTTCTGGATGTCTTAGCTTTAGGAGTCCATGTCCGTCCAGTTTCCGCAGTATCTTGCATCTTGAGAATTGAGCTCAGGAGAGCAGAAGGGGAGAGTGGGAAAGAGACATGTGGCCATGGGGGAAAGCCATGTGACTCCTTGGGAAGTATGGAAATAGCGAAATAGTCATGATAATCCCAATACAGGAGAGGCAATGCAGGTGGATAGACCTGAGTTCAGGGCCAGTCTGGAATCTGTACTGACTTCCAAACAAGCCAGGGCTACATAGTGTGACGCCCTCCTCCCATGAGGCTGTCCATCTGGAAGCGATAGCAGTTTCTGTAATGAGGTGTAGGACCAGATTCTGTATACTAGGCTATTGTGATTTATAGTTTCATTTTGTTTGTTTTCTCGAGACAGAGTTTCTCTGAGTAACAGCACTGGCTGCCCTCAAACTCACTGGCCTTGAACTCACAGAGGATCCACCTGCCTCTGCCTCCCGAGTGCTGGGTTTAAAGGCATCATGACCCCACAAGATTTATTCATTTTTATTTTCTGTTAATGAGTACTTGCATGTATATATGTCTGTATTCCTTGGGTATGCCTGGTGCCCCAGAGTGTCAAATCCTGTGGACTGGATTTAGATGGTTGTTAGTGGGTGCTGGGAAAAGTACCCAGACTCTCTGTAAGAGCACAACACAACATCCCCACCCCACCCCCACCCCCACTCTTGGCTGCTGAGTCAGCTCTCAAGCCTGATTCTTGGGCTCTTTCACCTGGAGTCTGCTGGCTATTTCAATGAAAAAGGCTCACACCTGCTTATCTTTTTCTTGTTCCTTCTTCTGAAATCAGCTTCACTCTGACACTATGGTGTGCCTGAGAATCTGATGGGCCAGAAGGGATTGGTGTTTCACTTTGAAATTAGCTGACCACTCTGGGTTGGGAAGGCAGTGAACGGAACTGTTAAAAAATCCACTCTCTTCTGTGCACCAGACCCTGAGCTTGGTGTTAGACGCACAGCCAAGGACAGGCATGGTGCCAGCCCCTGTGCAGCTTGCAGTGCGGTGACAAGGATGCTAGACGGCGTGACTACTGGGAAATAAGGAAAGAGACCCTGAAATGGGGGCCCATGGCTTAGCCCAGACCACACAAGCCACCCTGAGAGGTAGCCAACACCTGAGGATTAATAGCATCTGCTGTGAGAAGGTTGGGATAGGTGCTCTGAGGCATAACCGTGGGACATTTGCAAAGGCCCTGAGATAGGAACGGGGCTCTTCCTTGCTTGAGGAACAGATTGGGGTTATGTGATTGCTAAGAGTCTGGGCTCAGGTGAATGAACAGATCTGGCTGTTCAAGCCTCTGTCTTCAGCATTGAAAGTACTCGACAACGGTGCTAATATCAACCCAGTGTATATTTAAGCTTTTTTACTTTTTATTTTTTTTGACCCAGGGTCTCAGTTAGACCAGGATAGCCTTAATAAACTCCAATAGATCCTGAGTGTTGGAGTTGAAGGCATGGACCACCACTTCCAGCAACCCAGTATGAATGTAAAAGATCCTGAAGTGACTTCTTTGTAAACGGTGCTTTGATCTTTTAATTATAATATTAAGCATTATAACGTTAACCACAAGAAGGAAGGAAAAGGCTCACTGAATGAACTCAAAGAAACTTGGAATGTTGCCTGTCTCCTACTTCAGCCAAGATCTCATTTTAAAAAAAAATCTTCCAGTTCCATCCTTGGCTAATCTGTCAAGTCGGTAGCTTGCCCTGGCTTCTCCCTCACTGTCAGTTAAAGGATCTGTAAGGAAACTCCCAGGAGGCGCCTTCTCTTGGTCACAGTATTTGCAGTTGGATGTCTCACACACTTTTTGTGGGTTGTGTTCTTTGTGTCTGTTTGTTTGTCTGTCTGTATTGTGACTTGTTTAGGATGCAGCCCAGAACGAGCTATTTGTAGCTGGCTTTGTTCTTCTGTCCTTTTAAATAATTACTTACTGGTGCTTTGTGTAAAAAGCAATTTAGATGTTTGTATCCCTTGTCTTCTATGGACTCAGGTGTGTTCAGAAGCTTATTAACTGAACAGTTTATAATAAAATATGATAAAATTATTTTTGGACACTGAGGCCTGCTTGCTTGTTTTGTTTTTGTTTGCTTTTGTTCTTTTAAAACTTCCTTTTTCCCTTTCATTCCCTTGCTCCTTCCTTCCTTCCTTCCTTCCTTCCTTCCTTCCTTCCTTCCTTTCTTCTTTCTCTTCCTTTTTTTGAGTTGTTATCCCCCTGCCTTGGTCTCTGAGTCCTTAGGTCACAGGTGGCAGTAACTTCAGACTCTTGATACTCATGACTTCTCCATGATGAGGGCTTCCTAACAAAGTCTCACTTATGTGTTTTGAAATTGAAGTCACAGAGTTTCCCAGGAGTTCCTAGGTGGGCCACGATGAAGCAGAGACCTCGTCTGTTTTTAGGCCAGTCCTGGATATTGCCTCTGTTGCTGAGACCCTGTGCGGTGGGATGTCCAATAAATGTAAGCAGAGGTATGCCCTTCCAAACTCTAGGAAGAACTGAATCCACAGCCCGAGTGAGGGAAAAATGAAAGTCAGTTGCTAAATTTGGCATTATTCTTAGCCACTTCTGATGAATTCAAACCTTCCTTTGATTTGACTTTGCTTTCAAAGGTATATTAGAAAAAAAGTCAGTGAACTATACCTAATGGATTTAGTGGAAATTTAGCCCAAATACCATGGCAGTCTGAGGGAATGATCCTTTAACTATATCATTCCTATCAGGGACCCTCAGGTTTCTTTCCATGCCCAGGTGAGTCCTCTGGAGGGTAAGATGTGTAAAGTTTGGGGTTTTCTGAGTCCAGTCTAGCCATTGTCTATGATTGGCTGGAGAGCTGGCATTTCTGACAGATTCCTACGCAAGGAGAAATTGACTTGTGTGGCTGAGGAGGCCAGGGAGATCTACCACGTGTGCATAGGAGAGCCTGGAGTGCCCCCAAACTCTGTGGGGACCTCTGGTGTGTGTTTTGACTCCAGTCTGTAGGCAGGAGGAAAAAAGTGCCTTAGCTATGTTTCTGATGAAACACTGTGACCCCAAACAACTTGGGAAGAATAAGGGTTTATTTTGCCCCTACTTCCATAGAGCAGTTTAACATGAAGAGAAGTCAGGCGGGAACTCAAGTCAGGAACTGAATCAGAGACCCTGGAAGAGTGCTGCTTTATGGACCTGTTCTCCACAGATTACTCAGCCAGCAGTACCACCTGCCCTCCCCCCCTACTGTGGGCTGGGCCTCCCCCTGTCAATCACTGATCAAGAAAATGCCCCACAGACTTGCCTACAGGCAACGGTGCAGGTATTTTCTCAATTGAGATTCCTCTTCACCAAATGGCTACCTTGTGTCGAGTTGATGTAAAACAATCACAAGGTTCCGGCTAAGGGATGATTTTGCCTTTCCTCCATCTCTGTTGCGATTTGGGTGCCTGTCCACACTGCTGAGCGAGAGCGTCTCCATCAACTCTCCAAGTTCGCACAAATCTTTTGCAGAAACAGACTCATAGACTCGCTCAGTTAACTCCGTGTGCCCGCTTGACTGAACTGCCACGGTCAACTGAACTGTTCAGAGTTGGTGAACATGCTGCTGCTGGTGCTCTGGGGGCACGCATTCTGAGTGCCACAGTTAGGAGACGGAGCTCCTGGACAGTATTAGTACTCATGGAATCAGAGGACCCAGTCCTGAATCCCAGAGAAAGCCATTTCCCGATTGTAGCTACATTTGTAACCCATAGCAAAGTCAATCTGATGCTCACCAAGGCCTGGGTGTTCAAGGGTTCCAGGGAGCCAGCACCCCTGTTAGGTAGGTAAGGGGAGAGTCCACCCCACCCCCTTACATGTGATGGCACAGGACACAAGCATGCAGCCCACTCCCGTGCACCTAGGATGAATGCAGTCTTCTACTTGGCACGAGGCAAGGGCATGCACACTCCTTGAAATAATCAAATGACTGCACGTCAGCCTACGTCCAAGTTCAGAGTGGACACAATAGATACTGATTAGGTATGACCTCTATTCAGTCTGTACCGGGGATAGAGGGGGTATATGTGGCTGTCCTTCCTCTGGAGTGACTGAGAAGAAGTGTCTAAGTAGCTGAAATCACAGAGCCTAGTGCAAGTGAGCCTTAAGACATTCCTTTAGATGTATTGTGTCCAGACTTGTACCAGGGCTACGAAGTGCTGGATTTGACAAGACCTGCGGATTCCCAGTGCATAAGTAGTTTAAAAAAAATGCTTCTCAAAATACAATTAGGGAAAAATTCCTTTGAAATGCTGAAGTTACCCTTGGGTGGTGATAAAGATACCGGCAGGCCCTTCTACTTTAGAATTAAAACAACTTTTAACCTTCCCGTCATTAATTGTGTGTTCACAAACATCACTGGCCATGTGTAAAGTGATTGTTAGATTTTTTTTTTTCAGAGCTATACTTAAGACAACTAGTTTTAAAATCATAGTACTCTTAATTAAAATGTTACTGTGAAGGCAGTGGGGGCAGTGGGTCATAGCTCTATGGTTTTTCTAGATTCTGTTTGGTGGGAAGATAAATATTACTGAATACAAAAGTATTTCCAAAATTTGTGTCTTATAGATGAGAGGGAATCTGAAATTACTTTTGATAATACATGTCAAATTGGAGAAAGGGAGGCTGGGGTGCGTGGCTAAGCTGGGTAAAGTGTTAACTCGCATACGTGAAGTCTTAGGATTGCTCCGTATAAAACTGGGTGTGGTGGCACACACCTGTAACCCAACAGTTAGGAAGTGGAGGTGGAGTGGGACAGAAGGCAAAGTTTGTCCTCAGCTGTATGGGCAGGTCGAGCAAAGCAAACAG